>CANTUQ010000043.1:13892500-13982500 GCA_947683425.1 Excoecaria cochinchinensis
ACCTTACGGGTATGAATCGAGAAATCAATTTTTACTTTTAATTTCCACAAAACATTTTCAAAGGGGACCTTAAGCAAGATCCATACACATAAAGGGTTCGCGAGGAACCAAACGGGAACCTGATCAGGGTCCAAACTTAACAAAGGGCTGTAGCTAAGAGACTCTATTAGGCATGCCTAACTATCCACTAGACTGACTCTTGCAGGCTAAAATTAAACAGTTAACATCCACATTTTAATTATAACAAATAAAGAATTCATATACTTTAAATAGATCATTACATGCACAAATATGGCTCATAAGAAGTGATATTGAAAGCTAAAATCAATAGTATAACATTTCTAAAACGTGGGAAGAAAATAGGATTTTATTGCAAAACCAGGGTAGGTCACGGTCACAACCAAATTGGTTGTCACTATGACTGGTAGGTCACGGTCACAACCAAATTGGTTGTCACCATGACATACCAAAGCGCTCTCGGCAGAATGCTGATAAGGGGTACCTCACGGTCACAACCAAAATGGTTGTCACCGTGACGTACCAAGAAAATCAACAGAACCCAAAAGCTGGACATCTCATGGTCACAACCAAAATGGTTGTCACCGTGACATATCCCCAACCCAAAACAGAATCGAAGTTCTAGTTACCTCGCGGTCACAACCAAAATGGTTGTCACCGTGAGGTACCCAAAACCCAGAACAGAAGTGAAATCTGGGCACCTCACGGTCACAACCAAAATGGTTGTCACCGTGACCCATGCCCAGATTCCACACTGTCGAGCCAAAACACCAGATTTCCAAGCCAAAATCCCTCAATTTTCATTTCAAACCATAAACCCACACTCCAATAATAACATTAAGCCGAATAAACATCATTAAATCACGCCATAAAGGAATCCTACTCATGAATTCAAGGAACAACATCAATTTACACAATTAATTGCATCACTATTCACATCACATATCCATCAATCTCATAAATGGTTCCAAAATTCACAATCAAGGTTTAAGAGACAAAGAGAACCAAAACCCATAACATAAGAACTAGTAAAGGCATCAAGAACATCAAATTTCCAGAATTTCATTCAATAACACATGCTATCAAAACATAACACAAATTCCCAAACCTCAAAATTAGAAGCTCTATCACTTGGTTCCACTAGATCCAGCCACTTCCTTGCCTTTAGGATCTCTTGGAGGCTCAGTTAAACAACAAACCACCAAAAATACACACCAAAGCAACCCTAATCAAAACCCTAAACAAAGAAAATGAAGAAGAGAAGAGAACCTGAAAATCAAAACAGAAAATGAAAAGAAACTTACCCAAAACAACACAATGAGTGACCAATCTCCACCACACAAGCTTAGACCAAGGGCAAAATGGCTAAGGGAAACGAAGAAGAAGGAGGAGGAGGAAGAAGGAGGAGGAGGAAGAAGAAGAGGGAACGGGAAATGGGACCTAAAATTCTGAGTTTCCCCTTTTCTTCTTTCTCTTTCTTTTCTCAGCCTCCACTTGTCACAATCATGGTGGTGGAAATCACTCACTCACACACTAGATGCACATGTCACTCACACACAATGAAACACTCTAATAATGCACCCTACACATGTATGAGCAACACACACAATGCACTCTCATCTAATACACACACTATGATATGCTCACATGCATATAATCACAACTCCACTTATGCACACCTTATTTCTATATGCACACCCACACCGTAATAAAACCACAAAACATGCAATATTCTCAAAATGCACTTATGATATGCCAAACACATACAAATACATACTCACATATATGGCTCATTCTACTAGGGGGCAAACGGGGTGTGACAACTCTCCCCTACTAACAAAAATTTCGACCTCGAAATTCTTACCTGAACTGAACAACTGCGGGTACTGAGCTCTCATCGACCCCTCTGGCTCCCATGTTGCCTCCTCGACTCTATGGTGATTCCATAACACCTTTACCAAAGGAATCTGCTTACTTCCTAACTGCCTCACTTCCCGAGCTAGGATAGCTCTTGGTTCCTCATCGTAGGAGAAATCAGACTGCACTTGAACCTCTTGAACCGATAAAACATGAGAAGGATCCGATTTATACTGACGAAGCATAAAAACGTGGAACACATCATGCAACTTGGACAACTCTATCGGTAAAGCCAATCTATAGGCCACCGGACCAACTCTAGCTAAAATCTCATACGGACCAATGAAACGAGGACTAAGCTTTCCTTTCTTTCCAAACCTAAGTACTTTTCTCCAAGGAGAGACTTTCAAGAAAACCTTGTCTCCGACTTCAAACTGCACATCCTTTCTCTTCAAGTTGGCATAAGATCTCTGTCGATCCTTGCTGCTTTCAAATTTCGCTGCACAACTCTGATTTTCTCCTCTGTATCCCTTACCAATTCTGGCCCAATCACTGACCTCTCGGATAACTCTGTCCAACAAACTGGAGTCCTACACTGACGTCCATACAAAGCCTCATAAGGAGCCATACCGATATTGGACTGATAGCTATTATTGTAGGCAAATTCCATAAGAGATACATACTTATCCCAACTGCCCGGAAAGTCCAAAACACAAGCCCTTAACATGTCCTCTAAAATCTGAATCACTCGTTCTGACTGACCGTCTGTCTGAGGATGAAACACCGTGCTGAAGTTCAACTTAGTACCCAAAGCTCGCTGCAACTCTTTCCAAAACTTAGAGGTGAACCTTGGGTCCCGGTTTGAAACTATGGACAAAGGCACTCCATGCAACCGAACTATCTCATCCACATAGATACTGGCCAATCTATCCATCTAGTAATCCATCCTAACCGGCAAAAAGTGAGCGAACTTTGTGAGTCGATCCACAATAACCTAAACAAAATCATGCTTTTTCTGAGTCAAGGGTAACCCGGAAACAAAATCCATGGTAATATCATCCCATTTCCACTCGGGAATGGACAAAGGCGTGAGCAATCCAGAAGAAACTTGATGCTCAGCCTTTACTTGCTGACATGTCAAGCACTTGGATACAAAGTCCACTATATCCCTCTTCATACCAGACCACCAATAAAACTGCTTCATATCCCGATACATCTTGCTACTCCCGGGATGCATGGTGAAAACCGTGCAATGCACCTCACTCAGAAGCTGATTCCTCAATTCCTCATCATCCGGAGCACACAAACGATTCCCATACAAAAGCGCTCCATCATGAACCGAGAACTCTGACTGCTTGCCCAGACTAACTTCTTGCACAATCCTTTGAAGCTTCTCATCAGTCTTCTGAGCATGAACAATCCGCTGTCTCAAGGTAGGCTTGACTCTCAACTGAGCTATCAAAGCCCCATCCGAACCAAACTTCCATCTGAACCGTCTCAAAAATAAGGTAGAAACTGACTTCCGACTTAAAGCATCTGCGACAACATTGGCCTTACCCGGGTGGTAATCAACAATGCAATCGAAATCTTTAAACAACTCAAGCCATCGACGCTGTCTCATATTCAGTTCCTTCTGAGTCAAGAAATACTTCAAACTTTTGTGGTCCGTAAAGATCCTGCACTTCTCCCCGTAGAGATAATGGCGCCTAATCTTCAAAGCAAAGACAACCGCTGCTAACTCAAGATCATGCGTTGGATAGTTCCTCTCGTGTGGCTTTAATTGTCGAGATGCATAAGCCACAACCTTACCTTCCTGCATCATAACACATCCCAGACCAACACCTGAAGCGTCACTATACATAACAAAATCCTTACCCGAGATGGGTTGAGTCAGTATAGGAGCTTCGACTAACAACTGCTTTAACTTCTCAAAGCAAGCCTGACACTTATCCGACCACTCAAACTTAACTCCTTTCCTCAACAACTTAGTCATCGGAGCGGCAATCACCGAGAAACTCTTAACAAACCGACGGTAGTAACCCGCCAGACCAAGGAAACTCCTCACTTCCTGAACATTCCTAGGCGCTTTCCAATCGACTATCGCCTCAATCTTAGCTGGATCTACTTGAATACGCTTGGTTGAAACTATGTGGCCCAAAAATGACACGTCTCGAAGCCAAAAATCACACTTACTCAATTTAGCAAACAACCGATGTTCCCTCGACACTTGCAAAACCAATCGGAGATGCTCCTCATGCTCGGTCTCATCCTTGGAATACACCAGGATATCATCAATAAACACTACTACAAATCGGTCCAAGTATGGCCTAAACACTCTGTTCATCAAATCCATGAATGTCGCTAGAGCATTAGTCAAATTAAATGGCATAACAAGGAATTCATAATGGCCATACCGAGTTCGAAATGCAGTCTTAACCACATCCACATCCTTAACCCGAAGCTGATAATACCCTGATCGAAGATCTATCTTAGAAAAGACTCCTGCACCTCGAAGCTGATCAAACAAATCCTCGACTCTGGGTAGCAGATACTTGTTCTTCACTGTGATCTTATTAATCTACCTGTAATCAATACACATCCTTAAAGACCCATCTTTCTTCTTGACAAACAGAACCAGAGCTCCCCATGGAGATATGCTGGGTCGAATAAACCCCTTATCCAATAGCTCTTGCAGTTGAGTTTTTAATTCTCTCAACTCTACAGGAGCCATTCGATAAGGTGCCTTCGATACAGGGGTGGTGTCCGGCATGATCTTTATGGCTAGCTCAACTTCCCTCTCTGGATGCAAACCCGGCAAATCACTTGGAAAAACATCACTGAACTCCCGCACAATAGGGATATCCTCAATCCTTACTTGATCTCTCTTGGAATCCAAAACTATAGCTAGGAAAGCCTCACAACCTTTTCTCAAAAACCTCTTGGCTTGAATCGCTGAGATCACATTATTCACAGAACTCGTACCCAATCCTCTTACAAACACTGGAGCTCGGTTCCTATCCCGAAGCACAAAGGTCTTCCTATGACAATCAACTACAACCCGATGCTTGCCCAACCAATCCATACCCAAAATTAGATCAAATTCTCGGAACGGCAGCTCTATCAAATCCACTGGGAACTCTACACCTTCTACCAACAGAGGATAATTCCTAAAGACTCTACTCACATTGACACTATGCCCTAATGGATTGGTCACACATATCTCATAGTCTAATTGATCTACGACATGCAACTTATCAACAATCTTATGCGTGCACAAATATGAGTGTGTGGAATCGGGATCTATTAGAGCATATAATTCAGTGTCATGGAGTAGGAACTTACCAGCAATCACATCAGGGGCGTCCTGCTCCTCTCTGGCTCTCACTGCATATGCTCTAGCTGCAATAGGTGGAGGACGCTCAACCGTCTCAGAAACAGCTCCCTCTCTTGGTCGACCACCTCGACCTCTACCCCGGCCCCTACCCCGGGTAGCCTGAGTAGCATTAGATCCAACTCCACTAGCCCCTCTCTGTGGACCCGCATCCTCGCTCATCTGTGGACAATTAACCAAACGGTGCTCGGTGCTCCCACACTTAAAGCACCCACCAGTGAGCCACCTACACTCACCCCGGTGAGCCTTGTTGCAATGTGCACAAATAGGTGTAGCATCTGATCTACCACCTCTGCCAGAACTAGATACCGCTGTTGAACCTTGCCTTCTACCTCTAGCAGCCGAACCAGTTGATGGTTCATCTTGCGGGTTCCTAGATCTCTTACCCGAAGATGAGGAAGAACCACCCCTCGACTGATTCCTCCTCTGAGCTCTCTCTCTTAGCACCGTCTCTGACCTCTCAGCCCTCATGGCAGCCTCTGCAATTTGATAATAACTTACCCCGGGCATACACTTCAAAGAAATCAAAGCAATCTTCAAAGCCTCGTTCAACCCCGCTTTAAAATGCTTGCATCTGAAATTATCTGTCATAACCCCACGCGGAGCATAGCGAGACAGCCGATTAAACTCTTTCTCATAATCTGAAACTGACATGGCCCTCTGCTTTAAACTCAGAAACTACGCCCATCTTGTATCCCTATATGCCTGAGTCACATACTTCTTTGTGAACTCCTCCCCAAAGAATTCTCATGTAACCGGATCAGGCATCTGAGGTTGCCTACATACTAACTCCCACCATTCATAAGCCGACCCTTGAAGCAATGCCACAGCGCATTCAGCTTGCTGATCGGGATGACATCTGACTTCCTTTAAAGCTCTCTTTACTTTATCAAGCCACTTTTCAGCTAACTCTGACTCATCTAGCCCGGTCCCATAAAAATCCTCAACACCAACTCTTCTTAAACTCTCTATCAGAGCTTTAGGGGCAGTCACCCTTTCCAAAACCCGAGCCATGTCCTGATGCAATCTGAACATTGCCTCAAAAGGCATGGCAGCGACCTCGGGCTGGACCCTAGCACGTTGAGCCGACACAGAGATAGAAACAGATGGATCTACAGCTAGAGGATTCACACTTTCAGCGGATTCCTCAAGCGCACCGCGAGCAGAATCAGAATCCATCTAACAAACAAGATGACAGCCACATCAGCCAACATAGCCCTAGACATAGATGTATCCACACATAGCATCACATAAACAATCACCCAGAAATGCCTAAACCTAGGCTCTGATACCACAACTTGTAACACCCCTTACCCGTACTTAAGCGATCCCATCCGATAAGGAGTGAGATGCCGTATGAGTAGAGGTGCCACCACACAGATACAGAATATACATACCGAAATACAGGGTAAATTAAAACTTTACAAAACCATTCATGAAATAAGCTGATCATACATTAATATAATAGAAAACATTACATTACTGTTTGATCAACCCAAAGATACAAAAGATAATTACATCATCAAAATTATACATATACATATGCGGGAGGAACAAAATTAGGCCCTACACTAAAGACCCCCAGCTATGTTGGCTTCGATGGCTGCGACTCTCCCAAGCAAACTCCTTTCGCACCTGCAGGGTAAACACACCGTGCTAAGCGATAAACGCTTAGTGTGGAAACACACATATAGCATAAGGACAACCATTCACAACGGTCGTCAAAGCTAGCACACACAGATGGCAAAATCAGAAATACGCATTAACAAGGGTATGAACATAAGAACATGTAAACATATAGAGTCATACCTTCGATAAAGTACCACTGCCTTCATAGCATCTCATTAATAAACATATTCGGATCACTCAATCTCATACTTAGCAAAGCAAATTCAAAACGATAAAGTGCCTGCTGACTCAAAGTAGTGGATAACGAGTGAACAAACAGTACTTTATGGGTACGAGCCGATCACAATTAGTACCTTACGGGTATGAATCGAGAAATCAATTTTTACTTTTAATTTCCACAAAACATTTTCAAAGGAGACCTTAAGAAAGATCCATACACATAAATGGTTCGCGAGGAACCAAACGGGGACCTGATCGGGGTCCAAACTTAACAAAGGGCTGCAGCTAAGAGACTCTATTAGGCATGCCTAACTATCCACTAGACTGACTCTTGCAGGCTAAAATTATACAGTTAACATCCATATTTTAATTATAACAAATCAAGAATTCATATACTTTAAATAGATCATTACATGCACAAATATGGCTCATAAGAAGTGATATTGAAAGCTAAAATCAATAGTATAACATTTCTAAAACGTGGGAAGAAAATAGGATTTTATTGCAAAACCAGGGTAGGTCACGGTCACAACCAAATTGGTTGTCACCGTGACATACCAAAGCGCTCTCGGCAGAATGCTGATAAGGGGTACCTCACGGTCACAACCAAAATGGTTGTCACCGTGACGTACCAAGAAAATCAACAGAACCCAAAAGCTGGACATCTCACGGTCACAACTAAAATGGTTGTCACTGTTACATGTCCCCAATCCAAAACAGAATCAAAGTTTTGGGTACCTCACGGTCATAACCAAAATGGTTGTCACCGTGACGTACCAAAGAAGCCAAACAGAAGCAAAAGTTTGGGTACCTTACGGTCACAACCAAAATGGTTGTCACCATAACGTACCCAAAACCCAGAATAGAAGCAAAATCTGGGCACCTCACGGTCACAACCAAAATGGTTGTCACCGTGACCCATGCCCAGATTCCACACTGTCGAGCTAAAACACCAGATTTCCAAGCCAAAATCCCTCAATTTTCATTTCAAACCATAAACCCACACTCCAATAATAAAATTAAGCCGAATAAACATCATTAAATCACGCCATAAACGAATCCTACTCATGAATTCAAGGAACAACATCAATTTACACAATTAATTGCATCACTATTCACATCACATATCCATCAATCTCATAAATGGTTCCAAAATTCACAATCAAGGTTTAAGAGACAAAGAGAACCAAAACCCATAACATAAGAACTAGTAAAGGCATCAAGAACATCAAATTTCCAGAATTTCATTCAATAACACATGCTATCAAAACGTAACACAAATTTCCAAACCTCAAAATTAGAAGCTCTATCACTTGGTTCCACTAGATCCAGCCACTTCCTTGCCTTTAGGATCTCTTGGAGGCTCAGTTAAACAACAAACCACCAAAAATACACACCAAAGCAACCCTAATCAAAACCCTAAACAAAGAAAATGAAGAAGAGAAGAGAACCTGAAAATCAAAATAGAAAATGCAAAGAAACTTACCCAAAACAACACAATGAGTGACCAATCTCCACCACACAAGCTTGGACCAAGGGCAAAATGGCTAAGGGAAACGAAGAAGAAGAAGAAGGAGGAAGAAGAAGAGGGAACGGGAAATGGGACCTAAAATTCTGAGTTTCCCCTTTTCTTCTTTCTCTTTCTTTTCTCACCCTCCACTTGTCACAATCTTGGTGGTGGAAATCACTCACTCACACACTAGATGCACATGTCACTCACACACAATGAAACACTCTAATAATGCACCCTACACATGTATGAGCAACACACACAATGTACTCTCATCTAATACACACACTATGATATGCTCACATGCATATAATCACAACTCCACTTATGCACACCTTATTTCTATATGCACACCCACACCGTAATAAAACCACAAAACATGCAATATTCTCAAAATGCACTTATGATATGCCAAACACATACAAATACATACTCACATATATGGCTCATTCTACTAGGGGGCAAATGGGGTGTGACAATTATCGTGTATGAATGTTATTAAGTTATGCTTATGTGTCAGCTTATTTTATGCATGCATTTTTCTATTTTGTGACAACCCTTATCTATGCGGGCCCTCGCTCCTCCATGTGGGTGAGCTCCCCTATATATAGGTAAGGGGTGTTATAATTTTATTGGTATCAGAGCCTAGGTTTAGACTTTTCTGGGCGACCGTATAATAGAATTTTTTTTTAGGATTGTGTTGGCCTGATGCGGATATTCTTATATTTTGTAGTTAAATGGAGTCTGTACGTGGATCTCTCGAGGGGTCAGCTGAGAGTGCGAATCCCCAAGATCAAGGTCCATCTATTTATGGTCCTGCTCAGCCAGCTAAGGTGTAGCCTAAGGCTCCAGCCATACCTTTTGAGGCTATGCTCAAGATATCTCAAGAAATGGCTAGAGTCTTAGAGAGGGTGATAACACCAAGAGCTCCGATTGAGAGTACAAGAAAGTTCAGAGCTGAAGATTTTTATGGGACAAGTTTGAATGAGTCTTATAAGGCAAAGATGTGGATTGAGAAAGTGAAAAGGGTTTTGGAAGAGATCCGCTGTCCTTCGGATAGGGAAGTTGAGTGTGTGGTCTCACTCTTACAATGTTCCACCTACGATTAGTGGAAATTGGTCCTGAGACAACCTCAGTTGCCCGACCCAGTCACATGGGAGTTCTTTAAGTCGGCGTTCTATAATAAGTATGTGACTAGGGCATACGAGGAAGCTAAATGGGCTCAGTTTTTAAGTTTCAAGTAGAGGGCTTTATCAGTAGTAGACTATGAGATGGAGTTTAATCGGCTTAGCAGGTATGCTCCACCAGGTATCCTCATAGAAGATTTTCGTTGCCAGCATTTTTAGGCGAGCCTGAATGAGACCCTTAGAGCGATGTTGATTTTTTTAATGAGTTCTCTGACGGTTAGCTATTACCAGATTTTGCAAGCAGCATTGCGAGCAGAATGCTCGGAGACTGTTTTTAGGGAATGAACTCAGAGGAGGAATCCCCTTCATGCAGGCTCATCTTCGGGAAATAGGTCAAGGAACACCCAAGGGAATTCCCCTGATGAGTCTTCTAATAGTCCTGTTATAAGGGGTAGGAGACAGGGATCTCTTTATGTGTATGGTGCTAGTAGAGGTGGTTCGGGTGCTAGAAGCGAGGTTGTGCTGGAATGTTTGCACTGCAATAAGCATCATAAGGGCGAGTGTCGTTGGTTGACTAGAGGTTGCTTCCGATGTGGTAGCACAGACCATTTTCTGGCTAATTGCCCAAGGTTGAGTGAGAACACCTGGGATCAGCAAGAGGCCAGTAGAGCGGGATCTAATGCCCCTCATGCTAACCGGGGTCAAGGTAGAGGTCAAGGTCATGATGAACGGCCTAGAAATGGAACTTCATCTGAGTCTATGGATCTTCCTCAAGTGGCACCAGCGAGAGCTTATGCAATGAGAGCTCGGGAGAAGCAAGATGCACCTGAAGTGATTGCTATTAAGTTCTTACTCTTTGACACTGAATTGCATGCTCTAATATACCCTGGGTCCACACACTCGTATTTATGTTCTGATAAGTTGTGTGCTAAATTGCCTATTATGGAGCAATTAGATTATGAGATTTGCGTGACCAGTCCCTTAGGGCATAGTGTCAATGTGAGTAGAGTGTATAGGAATTATCCCCTAATTGTACAAGTAAAGAGTTCCCAGTGGATTTGATTGATTTACCTTTTCACGAGTTTGATCTGATTTTGGGTATGGACTGGTTGTGCAAGCACCGGGCTGTGGTGGATTGCCATGGGAAGATAGTTATGCTCAGAGATTGTGATCAGTCTGCAGTGATTGTGAGAGGTTTAGGCTCTGGTCCTTTGGGTAATGTAGGCATTTTATAAGAAAAGGATGTGCGGCGTATTTGGCCTTGGTTTTGGATTCTAGGCAGAGTCAAGTTAAAGTCCAAGATATTTCAATAGTGAGGGAGTTTACAGATGTGTTTCCTGAAGAGTTATCGGCTTTGCCTACAGAGAGGGAGCTGGAGCTATCCATAGAGATTCTACCGGGTACTACTCCCATTTCTAAAGCTCCTTATCGAATGGCTCCTGTGGAATTGAAGGAATTAAAGATTCAACTACATGAGGTATTAGATAAAGGCTTTATTAGACCCAATATTTCTCCATGGGGTGCTTCGGTATTGTTTGTTAAGAAAAAGGATAGCATCCTAAGGATGTGTATCAACTATCGGTAGATTCATAAGGTCATTGTGAAGAACAAGTATCCGTTGCCTAGGATTGAGGACTTATTTGATCAGTTGAGGGGAGCTGGAGTGTTTTTTAAGATTGATTTGATATCAGGTTATTATCAGTTATGGGTTAAGGACATGGATATTGCTAAGACTACTTTTCGGACACGATATGGCCACTATGAGTTCTTAGTGATGTCGTTTGGTTTGACTAATGCACCGGTGGCTTTTATGGATATGATGAACAGGGTGTTCAGGCCATATCTTGACCGATTTATTGTTGTGTTCATTGACAATATCTTGGTATATTCGAAGGATGAAAGTGAGCATGAGGAGCATTTGTGGGTTGTGCTTCAGGTTTTGAGGGATCATCAGTTGTTTGTGAAGCTCAGTAAGTATGATTTTTGGTTAAAAGAGGTGTCTTTCTTAGGACATATCGTCTCTTCTGAGGGTATTCGGGTGGATCCGTCTAAAGTTGAGGTAATTGTGAATTGGAACCCACCTAGGAATGTGCCAGAAGTGAGGAGTTTTCTTGGATTAGCTGGTTATTACAGGCGATTTGTGAAGCGGTTATTGCTTTGCCTTTGACCAGGCTTCTTCAGAAAGGAGTTAAATTTGAGTGGCCCGACAAGTGTCAAGTGAGTTTTGGTCAGTTGAAGAGTATGTTAGTTGAGGCTTCTGTACTTACTCAACCCATCTTGGGTAAAGAGTATACCATGTACAGTGACGCTTCGGGTATTGGACTCGATTGTGTTTTGATGCAAGGTGGCAAGGTGATAGCCTATCCGTCCAGGCAATTGAAGCCGCATGAGCGAAATTATCCAATGCATGACTTGGAATTGGCTACGATAGTATTTGCTCTTAAGATTTGGCGTCATTATCTGTATGGGGAGACGTGTAAAATTTTCACCGATCATAAGAGTTTGAAGTATCTGCTCACGTAGAAAGAGCTAAATTTGAGATAGCATCGGTCGTTAGAGCTATTCAGGGATTATGATTGTATTGTGGACTATCACCTGGGCAAAGCGAATGTGGTCGCTGATGCTTTGAGTAGGAAATCAGTTTCGGCTCTAACATTGCAGCGTGGTAAATGGAGATTCGATTCTGATAGAGCTCTGATTACCCAACTGAGAGCTAAGCCTAGTCTGAAGCAGCTGATTATTGGTGCTCATATGAGAGATCCTAAGTTGCAGCATGCTCTGCAAGTGGTAAGAAGTGGAGGTCAGACTAAGTGCTAAGCTATAGAAATCATTTGTGTGTGCCTAATGACGGAGAATTAAAAAGGAAGCTTTTGCAAGAGGCACACACTACGGTTTTTACCATACATCCGGGAGGTGATAAGATGCATAAAGATCTCAAGCAATTCTATTGGTGGCCCGGTATGAAGAGAGATATTGTGGATTTTGTTTCCAAGTGCCTAACCTGTCAGCAGGTAAAGGCTGAGCACCAAGTTCCGTCTGGTTTGCTCACTCCTTTGCCTTTTCCTTAATGGAAGTGGGACAATATCACGATGGACTTTGTATCGGGTTTACCATTAACTCAGGGGAAGTACGACTCCATATGTGTAATAATCTATTGGCTTACCAAGTCGGCTAATTTCTTACCGGTTCAACTTGATTACCCTATGGATCGATTAGCAAAGATTTATGTGAATGAGATAGTTAGGCTTCACGAAATTCCTCTATCGATTGTGTTAGATCGGGATCCCAGGTTCACATCAAATTTTTGGAAAGAATTGTAGTCAGCTTTGGGTACTCGACTGAGTTTCAGCACTACTTTCCATCCTCAGACCGACGATTAGTCAGAGAGGGTTATTCAGATTCTAGAGGATATGCTTCGGGGTTGTGTATTGGATTTCTCGAGCAATTGGAATAGATATGTATCTCTAATGAAGTTCGCGTATAACAATAATCATCAGATGAGTATCGGGTGGCACCGTATGAGGCTCTCTATGGACAAAAATGTCGAACTCCAGTCTGTTAGACTGAATTGACTGAACGTTCCCCTATTGGTCTAGATTTGGTTAGAGACACCGAAAAAAAGATCAGATTGGTTCAGCAAAATCTGAAAGCAGCAAGAGACCAATAGAGATCCTATGCCAATTTGAAGCGGAAAGATATTCAGTATGAGGTCGGGGACAAGGTCTTTTTGAAAGTGTCACCTTGGCGTAAGGTTCTCCATTTTGGGAAAAAGGGAAAAGTAAGTCCCGGGTTTATAGGACTGTATGAGATTTTAAAGCTGATTGAACCAGTTGCCTACCAGTTGGCTTTGCCATTGAAATTAGCCAAGTTGCATGACGTATTTCACGTGTCGATGATTTGCCGGTATAGATCGGATGCATCTCATAAATTGTCTGTTCAGGATGTGCACTTTCAGTCAGACTATTCATATGATGAAGAACCCAAGGCTATTTTGGCTCGGGAGGTGAGACAGCTCCGAAACAAGTAGATTTCTTTAGTTGAAGTATTGTGGCATCATCACGGGATTGAAGAAGCTACTTAGGAACCAAAGTCAGCCATGAGATCTCAGTATCCTCATTTGTTCAGCTCATGTGAGAATTTCGAGGACGAAATTCCTTTAAGGAGGGGAAAGTTGTGACAACCCGATTTTCACCCTAGTAGTTTTGAGCTTATGCATGTGGTCTTAGTGTGGTCGTGGTGAGTGTATATGTATGTTTATTTTTGTATGTGTGTGAATTAGGAAGTTTAAGGATTTTATTGCATGATAATTTTAATTATGTGGTTTAATTGTGTGGTGAGGAAAAGAAGAAGGATTAAAAGTGAACTTTGCTAAATCCACCACAAGATTATAACACTTAGAGGGTGAGATGAGGAAAGAAAAGGAGTGGTAAGTTGACTCTTGTGGGGAGAGAGAGAATGGAAGAGGAAATTAGCTTGGCTGTGTTTCTTTTCCCGTTCGTTCCTCCCGTTCTAGCTTCTTCTTCTTCTTCTTCTTCTTCTTCTTCTTCTTCTATTTACTCATCTTATTTCCTCGAATTGTGGTGATTCACGGGTGGGTTTAGCAAGTTCCAGATTTTGGGTAAGTGGTTGTGTTCTTCTTCTTCTTCTTTTCTCTTTCTGTGTGATTGATGTTTGGATATGTGTTTGAGTTTTGGGTGTATGGTGCTTTGGTTGATTTGCTCTGAAGTTCCTACTAGAGATCCCAAGGGGAAGGAGAAAGAAAGTGGTAGTGCAGCCGATTGATTCTTGTGGAGATTAGGAATTGAAGGTTTGGGAATTGTGTGTGTGATTTTGAATGTTTGTCTTTGAGTTTATGTTATAATTTCTGAAAATTTATGAAATTAAACTTGTTTATATTGTATGATTGATATGGGTTTTGACTAAATTGAGTAGAATTGAGATGGAAGTGGCGTATTGAGGAAAATATTGGATTTATGTGGTTTTTAGGGGGAAATTCTGGGTTTTTGAATTTTGATGTTCAAATTGTTTCCTTTGTCTTTTTGATTCTTCCTTTTTGTGTACAATTTAGATAATTCTATGGGTAATATGTTGTGGATGATTGTTGTTGATTGTGTGCAAGTTTGGTGGGGTTAATTGCATGATTTGGGATGGTTTTGTGTTGAAGATGATGTGTAGATCGGCAGCAGAAGAAGGAAGCTCAACTCTATTGCGAGCGTGACCATCATCGCGAGCGCGACAGAGCCCCATCATCCTAGCTTTTGCCGAGGAGTGTCTCTATAGCGAGCGTGATAGAGAGCTCGATAGCCAAGCTGATCGCTATAGCAAGTGCGCCTGTGCGCACGAGCGTGATAGTGACCTCCCTGCCTTCTGTCGCAAGCTTGATCGAGGCCTTTTTGCCTGTCTCTAATGAGCGCAGCTGAGTGTTGCAAGCGCACTTGTGTGAGCAATTGCTTCTGTCATGAGCGCGATGCTCCCCAGTTTTCAAATATTTATGATTTTATTTTCTTTGCATGGTTTCTCACTTGTGATTTATAAGGTATCACTGTATGTATTATAACATGCATCATTATGTGATCATTATTTCGAATTAATGTCTTACCTACAATAGTCAAGTAAGTGGACAGATAGGCATGCCTATAGAGTTCTGTTAGCTGCAGCCCCAATATGTTCTGGACCCTGATCAGGTCACCGTTTGGGTCCTCGCGATCCTTATAAGTTGGATCTTGTTTAAGATTCTCCAATGTGAAAATGTTTTTGAATTAAAATAAAAGAAGTTGCTTTTGTTTGTACCCACGGGTACCAATGTGTTCACTCGTTATCCACTACTCTGAATTTGTAGGCATACCTATGAACTTAATATCGATGTGAAATAATGTGAATTGTTAATATGATGCTTCATGAATGTTTATACGTTATGATGTAAGCCTGTTATGCTTATATATATGTGTGTACCATATGTATGTGAATTGCCTTAATGTCCATTGTGAGTGGTCGTTCATCCTTTGTTTTCCCCACCAAGCGTTATCGCTTAGCACGGGTTCTCATTCGTGAAGGTGTGGAAGCAGTGGAAGTTTTTGGGAGGTTCAATCCACAGCAGCCTAGACCAACACAATAGGAGGGCTTTTGTTAGAGGCTTCGTAGGTTTTGGTATTTTGTAATTCCTGATGTATAGCTTTTGGTTTGTAACCATTTTTGTATTATGTAAATTTTCAAGTTTGTACTTATGTATCGATATGGTAAAACAGTTTTGTAATGCATATATGGGCCCTCCCTCATCACCCTCTCCTTATCATGCATTAATTGGAACTCATAAAGAAATGTATCCTCCCCCACTTCCAACAGTTGAAAACCCTTAACTACTTTCCATGCCCCTACTAGTGCATTTGAAAGAGCCCTAAGACTCAATGGCTTCTTTTCCATAACCCTACCAACCAAATAAAGTGTTTATTTTCCGTCAGGTGCACCGTTAAGATTTGTAAATTCCACTATCTCATTTTCATCTTCACATAAATTAAACTTCAACCATAAAGATTCTAACTCCTTCATCATTATAATTACTGATTCATATGCGCTTAATCAACCTCGAAAATCAAAAGAAAAATCCACATCCACTTGGAATAAAACCTAGAACACTTAGGAAAATCTAGGTGGGAAAAGGGAAAAAGAGACTGATCAAAATATATATTAAGTTCATTTATAATACACGCTTTTAATAAATAAACGTTAGAATTATTTTTTTTATTACAATCAAATGTTCATTACAAATAATGGGCATTTTATTATTAGTTCATGTCGAATAATAATTTTTATCCACAATTTGTATAATTTGACTTCATTACACAATTTGTAGAATTTGTTAAATTTATATGTTAAAATATTTTAATTGTTAAGAAAAAAAGTATTGGTTAACTGATCCAAAAAAATCGAATAAAACTAAAACTAATATAACAGTTAAATGAAATTGATGAACTAGTTAATAAAATTGTTAATATACCTACCCCTCTTTCTTTCTTATGATTCCCTCACTCTTCCTTTCTCATGTTTGATTGTTAGTCTTTTGCTATTTTTATGAAGCTCTGATACTTTTTTATTTTTAATAGGGCATTTTTTAACCTTATTGAATAGGAAAAAATCATTTTTGAATCTTTGAACTATAATGTGTTTTTTTTTCAGTTCTTCAACTATTATTATCTTACAATGAATCCCTAAAAATTTTATTTAATAGTTATACACATTAGTTCTAAATATTGGATATTGGCTCAAGGGCTCTATCTTAATTTTGATGGTATAAACTTTGTATAAATTCTATTTTTATAAATTCTATTTCAATGCTTATGTTTCAGTTTAAAGTCCACTAAAATGTGCAAGACTCAACTAAGGATACAAGCCAAATGCATAAAGAACTTAAAGATTCAAGTTTTGTAGAAATTTTAAGAAGATAGGGTATCAATTTTGTAAAATCTCTTAAGGAACTTCTTATACATATTCATGCATCATAAATCTCTTTTATTGCATAAAATTAATTTTGCATACATTAAGGTGTGTTTTAAATGGTTTTATGTTGTAACAAAAAAGGTGTCTAAAGTTCTTATAGAAAAGTTGTTAGAAATTATTTTGAAAAGTTAACCAAAAAAGTTCTTAGAAAATGTTCAGAAAAGTTTTCTAGAAGTCGTACCAAAAGAGTTTTTAGAACTGCCTATTCTGGTTTTCGCAAAAAGACAAAGTAATGGCTATTTTTGCATTTAACCAGTCTATCTTGTCTCTAACACTTAGTTTATATTCTATAACGGCTATAATGGATCTTTGATTATAAATACAAGTTGTTTTTTAATCTTAAAGGTTTAGAGAAGTTGAAAAATATTATTGTCTCTTGAAATACAACCTTTCAATTTGTTCAAGCAAATTTCCACATCTTTCACTTCATACATTATCATTCTCCTTAATTAGATTATAACATTCTACTATAATTCTTGTGTGAGGAATCTTAGTAAAAGATTGTGAGAAGTGGCTAGAACCTTAGAAAATTCTAGTAAGTTTTTTGCATCTTTTACTTTGTAAAAAGATTGTGGTTAGAATACATTAGGATTGTATATTGGCTTTGACTCTTGTCAACTAAAAGAGTTTTTAGTGGAGACATAATCTCAAGACAGTGTTTTGGGGAGTGGATATAGGCAGTTAGGCTGAACCACTATAAATTGACTATGTTGATTTTATTCTTCTCCCCTCTTCTCTATTCTGTTTCTACTAGACTTTAACAGTTCTAATTTTACTAAGCAAATTCTTGTTTTAAAAGAAATCATTTCAAAGCCCTTCTATTATTGAACATATATTTTCTGCAAGGTTAAATCTATTTTGAAATTATTTAATTCATACGTTCTATCTTTCATCACATTCTACATTCATAGATTGCATATCATTCTATTTTGCATCACAAGAAAAAACCACTAGAACACTTCACTTCTATTCAACTAGAACTTAAGCAAAAATTTAGTGACACCCAATCCACCCCCTCTTATGTGTCATCGGGACCAGTGATGGATTTAATAAAACGAAAAAAAAAAATTCAGACTCAATATGTTTTAAAATATTGCTGTTATGTTACTCAATTTTTTAAAATTGAATATGATATACAGATCATTCAATTTTTTTTATCCTGACTAGAAATCCAATCTAAGAAAAAAGGGACATGACCTGATCCGAACCTAATCCAAAAAATTAACTATCAAATCTAATTCGATCTATAACTCGAATGGATCAATTCAAAACTGATGTTTTTGTAAATTTTATTTCTATTTTTTTTTCAATTTTGATGATCAATCTTTTAGTTTTTTAAAAAGAAATCTAATTTTTCCTATATTGTATCATTTTGTTGATATATAAACAATTTATGCTATTCTATTTTCACTTTCTCCAAAACTAAACTCATCAAATTTTATTAAATAGTGTCGTTTTGGGTGTATATACACACACATACATATATATACATACATACAAATGTATGTATGTATGCAGGGGTGGACCTATGATTTTAGTCTAAGGGGGGCAAATTTAGTTGAAATCAATATTATAGGGGGCAAAAAGTTAAAATTACAAGGGCAATTTGAAATTTATAAAATTTTATAGGGGTGAAAATTTAAATTTCAGAAAAAAATAAAGTGGGCAATTGCCCCCTTTTAACTTTACATAGATCTGCCCTTATATGTACGAACATGTATGTATGTACCCATATATATACATATATGTCAGCATATACATGCATGTGTAGGTAACATATGTGTGTGTGAGTATATATATATATAGTGAATCATTTTTATTGCTTGATTTATTTGAACAAATTAGTCAATATAAAATAATACTCTTAATTGAGTCTTCTTTATAATTGATAATTCTTCAAAAGTTAGAAATTGAGTGAGGCCAGATGGTAGTTCTGCATAAGTCGATCAGATCTTCTTGCAAGAAAGCAAGCCCGGTTAAACCAAGCGTAAACACTTCAAAGCTTATGTCGATAGTGTTTTTAGAGAGAGTAGTGAGAGAAAGTCGCAAGAGATGGATACTTGAATCTACAGTGATCGAGGTATTTATAGAGAGTTTGAGAAAGCACTTAAATGGCATGCTCTGGTGTCAGAGTAGGTAGGTGATGATATGACAAGGAGCAAGTAGGAGGCGCCAGGTTTGTGGTGTGTGTCAGTGGACTGATAGGTGGCGTGCCCTATCAGTTCGATCGGATAGGTGACTTCGTAAGACTTTTGGCCTATTGGGCATTCGCTTGTCACAATGCTTTTTCTCTTTTTCTCTATGTTAGGTTTTGGGCTGAAGCTTGCTCAGGCCCAATGATAATTTGGTTCTATCATTCCCTTGGTTCCATAATTTGTGATGAAGCTTGTTTTCTTTTAGTCCATTAGCCATATCAGTATTTGGTGATAACCAGCGTAATCATCGAGTAAGGAGTAGATGACATGGCAGGTCTTAACATCTACGAGTTGGTCAATACTCAGGAGTGGATAATTGTCTTTTGGGCAAGCTTTATTGAGGTCGGTTAAATCAACAAACATCCTTAGCTTCCCATTCTTCTCTTTTACTAGGACCACATTGGTGAGCCAATCAGGTAATCTACCTCTTAGATGGTTCCAGCTTTCAGTAGCCTATTGACTTTCTCTGAGATGAACCTCTTCCGATCGGGAGCATGTCTTTTTGGTTTTTTC
This sequence comes from Excoecaria cochinchinensis, assembly GCA_947683425.1. Classification (NCBI taxonomy): domain Eukaryota; kingdom Viridiplantae; phylum Streptophyta; class Magnoliopsida; order Malpighiales; family Euphorbiaceae; genus Excoecaria; species Excoecaria cochinchinensis. The sequence goes on from CANTUQ010000043.1 coordinate 13,912,454, forward strand.
TTGATTGGAGGATGGTTTGGATCAATGTTCAACTTATGCGTGATGACCTTTGGGTCAATGTTAGGGATATCTTCCAGCTTCCATGCAAAAGCTGTCTGATTGATCATCAGTACTTGCATAAATTCCTCTTCCACCTCTTTGGTCATGCCTAACCCTCGATAACTCTCTTTTTATTAGTTCTCCTTTTGGATCCATTCAAGGCTTTTCAGCCTCTTCTTATTTCTCTAAGCCAAGTTCTACCATGTAAGCTTGCTTTTCTTGCTTAACCATGGAAACATAAGCCTCCTCAGTGGTTTTCTGACCTCCCTTCAATATGGCTTCTCCTTTTTCAAGAGGCACTTTCATGAGCATGTACCTAACACTAGTTATGACTCCCATCTAGAAGAGTAGCGGTCTGCCAAAAATTGCATTATATGCAAAATCTAGGTCCATGACTATAAATATGGTTATGCACGTGTAGGTCACCACCTTATCTCCAAGTTCCATGAAGAGCTTTTCTAACACAGTGGCGTTGTCGTGCCCAATTAGTGGGGTGGTAGTTGGCTATAATTCTTTAATCAAAAGCCTCATCTTCTTACATGCTTCTAGAGTCAAGACATTCACAGCGCTGCTATTATCAATTAGGATTATTTTTACTTCAAAATTGTTGATAGCTACAGGACAACTAAGGCATCTTGATAGGGGAATTTTAGATTGCTTGTATCTTTAGGAGATATGGTCACAGGTCGCATCTTCTCAAATTTTGTTGAGAAGTATACGCTTTTACCCTTTTTCCTCTTGGAAAGATCTTATTGGTATGACAATCCTCCGGCAATCATGTTCATTACCCTTGCCATCTACCTTTGCTGCTCGAGATTTCTCGGCTTCCTGCATTCCTCGTTATCTTTGAAAATCGATCGGTCTCTTTTTTTTACTTTGAGTTTGCAAGGACTTCTCTAGGTTGACCCTATGAATCTTTTCAAATATCCCTTTTGAAAGAGTCTTTTGATTTCTTCTTTTAATGAGTTACATTCATCGATTGTATGACCAATGTCTTTGTGAAACTCGCAGTATTTTCTTTTATCTCTTCTTGAGTATGTCTGATTGGACATTTTCTTTGGCCAGTTGACCTTATTATAATTGTCTTTCATCCACATCAAGACGTTGGTAGGGTTAGTGTTGAGTGGGGTATAGGCTCTAGCCAGATTGTTTACATGGCGTTCAAACCTTCCATGCTCAAACTCCTTCCTTCTACCGGAGCTTTTCAAAGCGAATGCTCTTTCTGGGCTCTTCGCTTCTCTATTTGGCCATCCGATTGGATATTACAGTCTACCTACCAACTGATCGAACATTCTATCTTCTGCACGATCGGTATCATCTAGCTGGATGTATTGATTCGCCCTATCCATTAAGTTGGGGAAATATATTGGTGGTCAAGTCATGAGGCTCTTGAATAACGAACGATTATTTGCAACTCTAGCCAAGGTATGGATCACCACATCAGGATTTAGGCTCCTGATATCCGACGCCAGCATTTGAAACCTGTCAATGTAGTCTCTAAGACTTTAATTGGGTTCTTGCCTAAACACAGGTCATTGACCATTTTGGGTATTATGATATGTGCAATGAACCTCGTCATTAAAAGATCGTGGATTTACCTAAAAGAAGTGATTGATTTCAGAGGAAGGTCAGGAAACCAATCTAAAGCATCATTTGCCAAGGTTGTAGGGAAAACTCTACAAAAAACCCTATCATCACAAGAATACATCTGAATCTACGTCAGGTACTCAGAGATGTGGCTTTTAGGGTCAGATTTTCTCGTGTATCTGGGCATCGTTATTTCTTTAATCCTTGTGGGTAGCTCAGCTTCGCTAATTTCTCAGCAAAAGGGAGAGATAGTGTTGCCATCAAAGATGGGCTTCCTGGGGTGCCCAAATCCAATTTTTTTTACTTTCTGCAGGAACCAGGCATCCTCTTATTCTATCCTCAGGCTTTCTTCTTTTGCTTTCCATGAAAGCCTTCTTTTAAGAGTACACATGTAAGATAGGTCATCTCCTACAGAAATTGCAAGTGACCTTAGCTTCGATGGAGTGTAAGTGGGATCGTATGTATCGAATGAGTCACCTTTATCTTTAATATACATTTTTTTTTACCCTTGCCTTTTTTGCCTGTCCCGAGAGGATCAGAGTGAGTGCTAAATTTGTGATGGCCTCTGTCCTTTGAGTCATATATCATAATATTTTTTATTCCTCTGCCTTCTTTCTTTCCTTTTCTCACTGTCAACCTCCAGGTTCCTCCTTGAGGTCTGAGGTTGCTTGTCCTTTTAGACAGATTGATGAAACTTTTAATGAAGTCTCCAATAATTGCTTTTAGATCTTTTACATTGATAAGAGTGTCATATGGCTATGCCGAGCACTCTTGGTTAAACACGAGAAGTAAATTGTTTTGTATGGGAGACTCACGGGATCCTTCCCTTTCATTAGTAGACTTTAATCCATCTTGATTATCACTAGAATGATTATCTCCCTCATTTCTGGCAATGCCAGTGCGCTTTGAACCTGCCATGGACTCTCAACGAAATCACTAAGTGATAATTCCTAAAAAGTCAGAAATTGAGTGAGGCTGGATGGTAGTTCTACGCAGGCCGATCGAATCTTCCTGCAAGAAAGCAAGCTCGATTGGACCAGGCTTAAGCACTCTAAAGCTTTAGTCAGTAGTGTTTTTAGAGAGAGAGTAGTAAGGGAGAGTCTCAAGAGATGGATACCTGAGTCTACAGTGCCCGAGATATTTATAGAGAGTTTGAAAAAGCACTCAAGTGGCTTGCCCTGGTTTCAGAGTAGGTAGGCAGCGATATGACAAGGAACAGGTAAGAAGCGCAGTTTTGTGACAGTGTGCTTTGAACCTGCCATGGACTCTCAATGAAAGCACTAAGTGATAATTCCTGAAAAGGCAGAAATTGAGCGAGGCTAGATCATAATTTTGCGCAAGCCGATCGAATCTTCTTGCAAGAAAGCAAGCTCGGTCGGACTAGGCTTAAACACACTGAAACTTAAGTCAATACTGTTTTTATAGAGAGAGTAGTGAAAGAGACTCTCAAGAGATGGATACTTGAGTCTATAGTGATCGGGATATTTATAAAGAGTTTGAGAAAGCACTCAAGTGGCCTGCTCTAGTGTCAGAGTAAGTAGGCGGTGATGTGACAAGGAACAGGTAGGAAGCGCAGTTTTATGTCGTGTGTCTGTGGACTGATAGGGGGTGTGCCCTATCAGTCCGATCCAACAGGTGACGCCACCAAACTTTTGGCTTTTAGGGCGTCCACTTGTCACGCGCCTGGGAATGGGCTTTCTCTTTTTCTCTATATTAGGCGTTGGGCTGAAGCTTGCTCAGGCCCAATGATAATTTGGCATTATCAATAATATATGCCTATAATATGCTTTTAGTATTTTTTTTTATTTGCATATATTATTATTAAAATTTAAAAGTAATTTAAAAATATTAATATTTAAAAATATATTATAAGATTAAAAGTTGATTCAATAATTTAAAAATCTATCGATCAATCCGGTGTTAAAAAGGTGAATTTTAACTCGCAAAAACTAATTCAATCTGAATATGTCCAACCCGATCTATTTGACACGTATATGTTAAAATAAAAAGTTTAAAGGCACAAAACACTAATATAATAAAAGTTGAGAAACTCAGTAGAGAGAAAACGTTATAGTTCAAGACCTTGAAAATGATTTTTCCCTATCGAATATAAAGATACAATTTTAGAACTATGTAGCTATTCTTCGAAAATGTGTAGTTGTAAAATATACTTCCAACTTCTTAACATATTGGTCTTTTGTCATATCGATGTCCTATAGATATAGTATAACAAATTCAAAACAGAAAGGGTATTTGGTACGAGCATTACAGTGAATGCAGTTTGAAAAGCGAAATGAATGTCAACTTGTCTCATGGACTCAGAAGTTAGAGATTCGATCATTAATGTACCATTTTCTTTTAAAAATTATCATGCTAAAAATAAAGGAAACATATAAATCCAGTTGGCATTTTGATTGTCCATTCTAGTAGCTTTCATAATTTTGCTAAGCAAGTATGCCTACATTCTAGCAGCTTTGATAATTTTGCTAAGCAAATATGCCTACAACTTTTGGAGAAGTTGACTGTTCTGCTTATCTAATCCAAAGAAAAAATGACAGCACAATATTTATGCATACTGTTCATTCAAAACACAGCTATCCCTGCAGGAAATTGCCAATGCCCTACGACTTGAAGAGGTGGAAACTTGTAGCTTCACTCATCCAGGAAACATGGTATAAACAATGTTGAACTCAGCAAAATTGAATTGGATTTGGATAGACCCCAAACTTAAAATGTTGGTCAATCAGTCCAATACTATTACAATAAACAGAGATCAATGTCCAAAAAGAAAAAATAACTGCAAAGAAACTGCCTCTTACTTCTTTTCCATGACTCAAAAAACTCAAATGAAAAATGACTGATGATTATTATATTTAAATGTCTAGTCATTTATGCTGCTTTCCTACAGGATGATCTATCAGATCCAATTCGGATGTTTTTTGTGTACACGTTTGTGAGGGCAAAAAGTAACAGCACAAATACAACTTGAGCACTCATAATTCCAAAATGACTAATGCTGTTACCAATTTCCATCCAGCTCCCTGTATTTCGGACCTGTTTGCCATGGGAAATACAAGAAAAGTAAGATTTCAAGAAAGAAATCAAAACACTAGCTTTTTTAATCCTAAAATCCTATTATCCAGATCAGTGAGGTTCACAGAAATAAATGAATGACTAGCAATAATTGTTTGAGTTTCTCAGAGACTGAATTCTTTCCTTTCTGTTAATGATATAATATGCTGGATGATAGAAAAATAACAGTGTGTGTGTGTGTGTGTATGTATTGTGTACTGTAACAAGCTGGCAACATGTAATCTTTTTTCAGGTCTAAAATGAAGATCCACAACAACAGGCACTAGATTAGATCAATAATATCATCTGAGCAGTAAGATAATCATACCAGGAAGAAGAAATGGATAGTCATCACGTCTGAAAATAAGATGACAAGAAAATAACATCCCAACCGAGGAACATGAAGTAGTTTAGTTATTGCACTGAAAACACATCTGCATTGATCAATGAAAATAACAATTAACCCTTTCATCTCAACCAAAATATAATGTAGTTTAGTTACTGCACTGAAAACACATTTGCATTGATCAATGAAAATAACAATTAACCCTTTTCATCTCAACCAAAATATAATGATATGGAGAAAATAACCAAGAAATTTAGCCATTGTATCTTAATTCTGTGCGAACAAATAACAATAGCATTTAGATTGAGCTTTCCTTAGATTCCAAGCTGAAGGAAGATCCGGAAATTTCCATTTTTTAAAAACTCTAAAGAGCAAAATTATTTCATGGGCAAGTAGGTAAACAAGTCCTGGGCATTAGTTGGTGATAAAAGATTCGGGTATTACAGAAACTAACTTCGAAAAAAAAAAGAAGAAGAAAAAGAAAGAAAGAAAGAAAGAAAAAGAAAAAGATTGCAGTTCAGCAGCTTTAGTATATATATAAAAGCAGACAATATCTTTAAAGGATTAAATTACTACTACTCAATTGGGAAGAACTTTAGAATCCTTGCAAGCCAGATTCAAGAATCATTGGCAATAAAAAAAATTAGCTGCAGAGTTTTGCAGCATTGTCAATGCCATTACCATGCTATTCATGTTTTTTCTCCAAGCACTCTCTTAAGTTCAATATTCTTTATCTGGCTCTCATATGGCTTTCACCAAATAACAAACAATTTTCCACTTAAAATTCGTTGGTCTCCCATCATGTAATTAATTTCCATTTGTCATATGAACTGCACATAAAGAGATCTCCGCTTGTTGCTAAATGATGATAACAAGTTGTAGCAAGAGATCAGACAAAATGGAAAATTAGCTGAATATGACGTAGTTAAACTCCAGTGTTTTCAGAAGCCGAAATAAGTACAGCCAAAGAATTCACAATCTGATCCCTAACCAATTGAAAGCTTGACTTTAACTGACAAAATCTAAATGAAAACTCAGTTAGCTGATGCTAAATGATTGTTAGTTGTCATCAATATATTATAGGGAGAACACCATGATGCACAAGAAAGCCAAAGCACGTAATATTCCTAGATTATGCGAGTGAACAAATGTTATCTTCAATACAAAATATTACAAAACAGGAAAAAGAGCTTTCAAAAACACCATTTTATCTATCTTGTGAAGAGCTGTCACACACATAAGTACTCACATGACAAGCATGAATGGGATGAATAGCTTGAAAATAAGAAGAGCTGCCATCAGAAAAGGCTGCATATGGAAGACACAAAATATAAGTTGGTTAACAGAACCAATCATTCAAGGCTTAACCCATTATGTATGTCAAACTTACACTAAAGACAGTAATGAAGCGATAGACAGATGAAATCTCAAAGCTTGCAATACTTGCAAAGTTCCCCGTTCCAAAGAAAGCAACATTGAATAAAACCATCTGAAACAAGCCACCATATCCATAGACCGCTTAGACAATTAATAAGCCACCATATGTGATAAATGTGCAAAATCATTCAATTTCATGCAATCACATGATAACATTCAAGGGTCAGTGCATTAATGCACCTCTTAAAACATGGGATGTAGCTCCCTTTGATTTCCTCCATTCTTCAGTTTATTTCAAGTTTTTCTTGATATAGTACACTTGTTTTTGAACACAGGAACCAAATTAGATCACTACAGAAACTCTCTTGAAGTTGAAATCCTAATTACTCTCAATTTTGTGAAAAGCAGATAACTTCACTAGTCCAAATGAAATCCTCCAACTAAACAAAATCCCAGTTCAAGTTGCCAAATACTGAAGTCTAGCTTCAAACTTGGGTTATGATTGATGAGACTATACTAGTCAATTAACAAAAATATCTAAAAAAAAAAAAAATTCTTCAACATGCCCACATCATGCCTCATCTTAGCTGGCAAAGAAGAGATAGAAAGGAAAAAATAAGGCAAACAGAAAACAAAAGGATAACACTTACAAAAATTAATGGTATTCTCACATCAGAAAGCTGCAAGCATCTGTCATTTTCAAAGATAGAATGTTCCTCCATGTTTCTAATGAAGGCTGATGATTTCTCCACCTTAGTTAAGTGGACAAGTGTATTTTCAAATAGTATCCATGCCACAAGTACAAGAAAAAGTGCACCATAGAAGACAGCTTCGTATCTGCATAAATTTTATGAAAAGGCACCAAAATGAAAGGAATAGTAAAAAAGTAAGTGTACCATACAATTGTGCATGCCCATGAAATTATTAAATAAGCATTATAGTCCAAAATCATAGATACCCAATAGATAGAAGAAGGAATGTTGGTGCAAAGCCAAGAAATATCGAAGTAAGTCGGGATAATAGGCCATTTTCTGAGAAAAGTGGAAGAACCATCGAGAAACCTACAACCATACAATTACGTAAGGTGTTGACAAGCAAATGAAGCAATAATGCAAGGAACTCTTTGACGAAACATGCTTTTCTAGTTGCTAAGCTAAAAGGAAAAGGCAAAACACATCCTAAGACTCCTGAATTTTTTAAGTTTTGGCTACTAAGCCCCTATATATTTATCTTATCAAATTGAGTCCCTGTACTTCTACTTTTTGTTTATTAAGCCCTTGCTTTTTCCCTTTTGAGTGTTGAAAGATTAAATTTTTCACCCCAAAACTTATTTTTCTTTTTTAGGAGAAACTACTTTCTCATAAATCACTTTGCAAAAACTTTAATATTATTTTCTTGAAGTCTATTCCTTACTAGATGAATTTAAAATAATTAATAACCAAATATGATAAAGTTACAAAAAAAATAAAAAATAAAAATAATAATAATAATAATAATGAAGAAATTTAGAAGAGTGTAATTTCTTATCTTTGCATTAACACATAACAGCTATTTATACAAGAATTAGGTCAGTAAAGTCAAAAAATAACAGCTCCTAAATTATCTCCTAAATCTGCTCCTACAGCTAATATTATCTACCATTTTCAACATAACAGCTAATGTTAACAGCTGACTAACAATATTCAACACTCCCCCTCAAGTTGGTGCAAAAATATTACACATACCTAACTTGCAGACTATGATGTGAAAAGTTCAACTATTGAGTTCTTTTGTGAAATTATCAGCTAGCTGTCTATCTGATTTTACATGATATAAACTCAAGATGCTTTTAGTCAACTTTTCTTTGATGAAATGTCGATCAATTTCAATGTGCTTCGTCCAGTCATGTTGAACAGGATTATGAGCTATACTGATGGCGGCTTTATTGTCACAATATAAGGATAGTTTTCTTCTCTCAGATAGTCTCAATTTTTCTAATAGCTTTCTCAGCCAAAGAAGTTCACAAACACTTTGAGCCATAGTCCTGTATTCTGCTTCAGCACTCGATCTTGCAACCACACTTTGCTTCTTACTTCTCCAAGTAACTAAGTTTCCTCCTACAAGAGTACAATATTCTGATGTAGATCGTCTGTCATTTAAAGATCCAGGCCAATTTGCATCTGTAAAAGCTTCTATGTGGAGGTGACCACATTTGGAGAAAAGAAGACCCTTTCCTGGGGCAGACTTCAAATACCGCAAAATTCGAAAGACAGCTTGCATGTGAGAGTCTCGTGGATCATGCATAAATTGACTTACCAAGCTCACTGAGTAGGCTATGTCTGGCCTAGTATGTGAGAGATAAATGAGTCTCCCAACTAACTTTTGATATCTCCCTTTATCCACTGGCTTTCCAACTTCTACTTGTAGCTTGCGATTGCTCTCAATAGGCGTGTCTACCGGTTTGCATCCTAGCATACCAGTCTCATCCAATAGATCCAAGATGTATTTTCTCTGAGAAATGAAGATTCTTTTAGTTGATCTGGCAACTTCAATTCTCAAGAAATATCGTAACTCTCGAAGATCCTTTATCTCAAATTCTTGAGCTAAAAGTTTCTTCAGGCGAACCATTTCTTCTTTATCATCCCCTGTCATCACTATGTCATCAACATAAACTATGAAAAGAGTGATTTTACCCTTGGAGTGTCTCATAAAGAGGGTATGATCAGCATTTCTCTGTTAATAACAAAAAAAAATCATGGCTTTGCTGAATCTGTCAAACTAAACTCTCGGAAATTGTTTCAATCCATACAAGGCTTTCTTCAGTCTGCACACCTTCCTTTTAGTTCTTTCATCATCAAAACCAGGAGGTATATAAACCTCTTCTTCTAAGTATCCATGGAGGAATGCATTCTTCCCATCAAATTACTGCAAATCCCAATCCAAATTAACTGCACAATATAACAAGATTCTGATTGAATTCATTTTGGCAACAGGTGCAAATGTCTCCTGATAGTCAACTCCGTAAGTCTGAGTGAATCCATTTGCCACTAGTCTGGCTTTAAATCTTTCAACCGAACCGTCAGCTTTGGGTTTTATTGTGAATACCCACTTACAATCAACTAACTTCTTGTTTGGAGAGTCAACAAGTTCCCAGGTTTCATTTTTTGAGAAAGCCTTCATTTCTTCTACCCTAACTTCTCGCCACTTTGGATCCGTGATACCTTTTCTCCAATCCTGTGGAATAGACATAGAGGAAAGAGACAAGGCAAAGGCTTTATAGGAAAGAGACAGATAATCATAAGAGACAAAGTTAGAAATTGAATGTTTTGTACAAGACCTGACTCCTTTTCTTTGAGCAATGGGCAAATTTAAATCAAGATCAGAAGATGACTCACTCGAAGATTCTGGCAATGTAGAATGCATGATAGCTTCTTCAGGCCTATTTTTCCTCGAGTATCTCAACAAATCAGGTCTATCTAAACGACCAACAACATTCTGCTCCCCCTGAACATCAACAATATTATCCTCCTGAACAAAATCATGAGTCACCACAGGTTCATTTATCACCACTTCTTCACTACTCTCCCCCTGAAGAAGTAATTGAGTAATGCCAAAATAAGGCTCAGACTCCCTAAAGGTAACATCCATACTGACACAAAATTTCCTAGATGGTGGGTGATAACACTTGTATCCCTTTTGAGTTGAAGAATACTATCACCCTTATATCCCTTTTAAGTTGAAGAATACACAATGAACACACATTTTAGTGCTTTCGGATCTAATTTCCCAGCATTCCTAGTATGGACAAAGCGCACACACCCAAAAAATTTTGGTGAAACAGTATAGTGAGTTTTTTCAGTTAAAACCTCTAAAAGAGTCCTAAAGTTAAGAGCTTTAAGAGGCATTCTATTAATAAGATAGGCAGCTATCAGTATTGCATTCCCCCAATATGGCTTTGGAATATTCATAGTAAACATAAGAAATCTAGCAACTTCCAGCAGATGCCTATTTTTCCTTTCAGCTACTACATTTTGAGCACTAGTATAAAGACAACTAGTTTAGTGAATGATCCCTTGAGACTCTAAATAAGTTCCAAATCTACTATCCATGTATTCTGTCATATTATCAGTTCTTAAAACTTTTATTTTAGCATCAAACTGGGTGTGAACCATTTTATGAAAAGATTGAAAACAGGAGAAAACCTCACTTTTTGTTTTAATCAAATACACCCAAGTCATTCTGGTGAAACAATCAATAAAAGTAAAAAACCATCGATTTCCAGTCAAAGAGGGTGTCTGTGTGGGTCTCCAAACATCAGAATGAACAAACATAAAAGGAACAGCGGTTTTACTATCACTTAAAGGATAAGAATTTTTTGTATGTTTAGCATACTTACAAGCATCACAGGATAAAGACTCAAACCGATTTTTAAAAAATAAACTGGGATATAATTTTTCTAAAACAAAAAAAGATGAATGTCCTAATCTCCTATGCCATTGTATTATTTCCTGATTGACATCCTTATGTCTTCCAAACAAAGCTAAGCCTTGATAGTGGTCCATCATGTATAAGCCATCATGCTCTCTGCCACTACCAATATTATTTCCTGATTGACATCCTTATGTCTTCCAAACAAAGCTAAGCCTTGATAGTGGTCCATCATGTATAAGCCATCAAGCTCTCTGCCACTACCAATCTTCTTCCCTATTTGAAGGTCCTGAAAGATACAATAATCAGGAAAGAATTCAACTTTACAATTCAGAGATTTAGTAATAGCACTGACAGATAAAAGATTGATAGGAAATTGAAGAACATGAAGAACAGAAGACAACTTAATATTTGGAGTACAGACAATGGAACCTGTCCCAGAAATAGGAGTAAATGACCCATCACCCTGACATATTCTCGTTTTAGACAAGGAGAGTAGTTAAGAAAGCTTTCAGAAGTGCCTGTCATATGTCTATTCGCACCAGAATCAATAATCCAAGAGTTATGATGAGCAAGTGTGTTACCTGTTTGGACGGAGTGCGCGGTAGCACTGGATGAAAGATTGAACTGTGACATAAGGCGTCTGAAATGTTGAACTTCTTCAGAGGAGAGACTTTCGACTGGGGCTGTCTCCTTAGATGATTCAACTACTTCTAACATATTTGCTTGAGCCCTAGTTGGATTGGCTCTTTCCCCCACGGCCTCTAGTAGGTCTCCCGTGTAACTTCCAGCAAGTTTCTTTTGTATGCCTTAGTTTCCCATAGTATTCACAGTGCACACGATCTTGATTAGAAGAAACACCTTTCGACTGCTCTTGAGTGAAATGGACCATTAAACCCAACTTTTTAGCTGGTGCAGTGCATAGCATGGCACCTCTTCTGATCTCTTCCTGCTGGATATAAGAGTGTGTCTCTTCAAGAGATGAAAAGGGAGATATACCAATGACTTGAACTCTTAATTGGTCAAATTCAGAATTCAAACAAGCCAAAAAAATATACACTCGCTCTTTTTCAATCATATTTTGGATTAATATAGCATCATCAGCACACTTAGCTTGAAAATTCTGATAATAATCCAATTCCTGCCATAAACTGCTCAATTCAGAAAAATAATCCGTAACAGTAAGCTCAACTTGTTTTGTGTCATGAATTTTGTTCCCAAGCTCAAAAATCCGAGCATCATTTCCCATACGAGAATAAGTATTTTTTGCAGCCTTCCATTTCTTCTCTGCAGTGTCGAGTAGTAAATACTGTATGAAAATTTTAGGGTGCATAGAATTTAAAAGCCAAGACATAACCAAAGAGTTATCAGAGTCCCATTGGCTAAAAATAGGGTCAGTAACAAGTGGTGGTTTTTTATCTCCAGTAATATACCCTTCTAATCTTCTAGCCTTAATAGCTAATAAGCATGATCTAGACTAGGCTAAATAGGTATTACTTCCATCTAATTTAATTGGGCTAATTTGACCATCATTAGCCATATAAAATTTCTCAACTTACTTAATTTCAATTTCTGATGACATAATGGGAGATTAAAAAACACTATGAATAGTGGAGCAGTAGAGGACAGAACCTGGTCAAAGAAGTTCAAAAGAAAGACAACTTCAGAACTAACCGAAGAAGGTCTGGTTAGAGTCGGAAAGAGCCGGCGACTTAATCGGAGCAAAAATCAGTGACCGCAGGCGGCCAAAGGACGGTTCACGCGCTTCACGCGTCGGCGAGTGAACAGTGCACAGATTTGAATAATCAGCGCGTGCACTCACACGCAGAGTCTGATGGCGCCGGAAATTAGAGTACCGGCCGAACTTGGCCTGGCGCTTCCTCCAGTAGGTGCGGTGTCGTCGGCAGAGGGACGGAACAGTGTCCGTTTTTACAGCTGCCAAGAAACGCCAAAAACGAAGTGCTTCAGCGGCACGTGTACCCACACGCGTGGTCGGAAGGCGCCGGAAACCTGGACACTGGCTGAAAATTGCCTGAGTTTCCTTTCGGTGGGACGGTGTCGTTTAGGGAGGGAGTTAATTCACCTCTTGAATTTTGTCCAAAGGTCCAGTATACTGGAATTCTGAAAAAACACTTACTGCAAGAAGATAACTCAACCTTCAATGGCAGTAATGCTCTGACACCATGAAGAAATTTAGAAGAGTGTAATTTCTTATCTTTGCATTAACACATAACAGGTATTTATACAAGAATTAGGTCAGTAAACTCAAAAAATAGCAGCTCCTAAATTATCTTCTAAATCTGCTCCTACAGCTAATATCATCTACCATTTTCAACATAACAGTTAATGTTAACAGCTGACTAACAATATTCAACAAGTAATAATAATAATATTAATTTAGGAAAAATTTTAAAGTTATTTTGGATTTTAGTGTTATTCGGAAAATGAATTTTGATATATTTTAAATGTTCAGTCATTAAAATATTCAAAAGCGTAAAGTTGAATTTTGATGGCAGAAAATATTATATTGCACTAAATTTTACAAATGGCTATTTAGAAAACTCTAAAATTTTGATAGTAACTTTTTTCAAGACATGTAGAACAATTGATTTGTTTTTCACATATTTATTTTCACATATAATATTTTAAATTCATCTAATAAGCCTTTGGGCTTTGTTGGCAGTTTTAAATATTTTAATGTCTGAAAAATTATCAATGATCAAAATTCACTTTCCTAGTAATATTAAAGGCTAAAGGTGTATTTTTGACCCTAATGTTTTCCCAAATATGCAAGTTTGCCCCTAACATTTATTTTGGAGCAAATTTGCCTCTAACGTTTGTAAAATGAGAGATTTTTGCCACTGCTATCAATTGCCGTTAACTTTAACCGTTAATACGTTAGTTGACCGCTAGTAAGACATGTGTCACGAATCTATTGGACACGTGAATCAAACGTTTGGCTAATAAAGGTATATTTTTGTTCTTGACGTTTTTTCAAACGTGCAAATTTGCCCCTAACGTTTGTAAAATAATAAATTTTTGCCCTTACCGTCAATTACCGGTAACTTTAACTGTTAATACGTTAGTTGACCGTTAACGGTGGGAGCAAAAACCTCCCATTTTGCAAACGTTAGGGGCAGGTTTTCCTTAAAATAAACATTATGAGCAAATTTATACATTTGGAGAAACGTTAAAAGCAAAAATACACCTTTCACCAATATTAAAATTCAAAGTAACTCTTAATTTTTTTCCTAAGCTAAATTTATTTGTGTTTATCATATTTATTTTGCTTATTAATTATTTTAATCCATCTAATAAGAAGTATACATAAACAAAATAATATTAAACCTTGTACGAAGTGATTTACAAAAATAACTAAATAAATAAACTATCACGAAAAAAGAATTTGGGTGAAAATATATAATTTTGAAAACTTAAGGGAAAACAAAGGGCTCAATAAACGAAAACAAAAGAACAAGTGCTTAATGTGACAAAATAAATGTATAGGGGCTTAATAGCCATAACTCAATAAGTTCAGGGTTTCAGAATGTGTTTTTCCAAACGAAATGTAATTGGTGATCATGGGTTTAATATCCAAATCCTCAATCTCAAAAGAATGTCAATTGAAAAAAATAAGCGGAAAAAAAAAAAGCCAAAGCTTCATGTGTTTTTCTATTTTATCTAATTTTTGTAATCTTTTCAAATTAACCCAAGCTATGACATTGATGATAATTTTGGTCAGTCTATCAAACATAAATTGAAATAAATTTGTGAAGTATGCTTCAAATGGCAAAAGAAATATGATTTATGTTAGTAGGTAGCAAGTAAATAGTAGGTAGCAGTAATAGTTGAATTTGTAACAATCTTTTGCGTATAAATGTCTGTAATTACTAAGAAATGATAGAGAAAAAATACGGGATGATTTCTCACATGGTATCAAAGCCTTAGGCTCTTCTGGGAATTTTCTGGGAATTTTTTGGTCTCTGTTCTTCCTCTTCATCGGGTGAGGAGTCTGCTCCCCTTTGGGTCACTAGCTCCGGTGACCGGTTTGCTTCACCACCCACTTCGGGAGCTGCGCAGATGGAATTCCGGCCTACTCACGAAGTCCGGTGATCATCCGGACGGCGAGTGGACCTAACGCGCCGTTTGAAGATTCGCTTGCGTTTCCATTTTCGGTTGAAGCTTCTGTCAGCCTTGGGTCACCGGATCCGGTGACTGGTTTGCCTCACCGCCATCACAGGAAGAACCGCCTCCTCCATTTCAGCCTGTACACGTTTTCCGGCGACCATCCGTCCAGCGAGTAGTCTACACGCGCCGCCACAAAGTCTGCACTATTCCTCACGCGCCGGCGCGTGGGAGTGCGTCCGGCGTCCAACGGTCTTCCGATTCCGTCTCCGACGTCGCCTGGCCATTTCCGGTCAGATCCCGGTGCCTTCTTGCCGTGGTTCCCTCTCCCTGTGGTAGTTGGTTCCTTTTTGAGCGTCTGTCCAACGAGATTGGAGGACAACTCTTTGGGTGGAGGGAAGGCAGCTCTTCTAGTCTTAACGTCGGTATTACGGGAGCTGAAGGAATTGTCTACAACTAGCTCGGATTTGTTTTCTTCACATAGGTTCTGTCCCTTACCTATTTAGTTGCTGTGTATGTTGTTATTTGTGTGTTTTGGCATTTGAAGTGTTAGTTAATGTTGAGGTGCTGCTACAATTAAGGGTTGGTTGCTTGGTTTGCTCTTTGAATATTTGTGAGGTGATATTAAGCGGCTTTTTAGTTGGATTATTCTTTGTTGGCGGGTGCTATTGTCAACAGTACTTGTGTATTGGTTTGCTCTTTGAATATTTGTGAGGTGATATTCTTTTTCACTCGGTATTATTTAATATGAGTTGGAACAAAAATATTACCTGCTATTATTGCCATAAACTTGGTCATATAAAAAGGTTTTGTAGAAAATTACATAACCAAAAGCCCAAATTAGCAAACATGGCTACGACTAGCACCTCTGGAAAGTATGTTATGATTTCTGCAGATGAGTATGCAAAATTTATCCAGTATCAGAATTCTTTGAAAATGTCTTCCACCACAACTATTACTGGGGTAAAGAATCCAAATACATGTCTTTTTTCTTCCTCATCTCAGTGGGTTATTGATTCTGGTGCTACAGATCATATGACAGGCAATCGAAATGTATTTTCTACTTGTCAGTCTCATGCATCTTCTTCTACAGTTACAATGGCAGATGGATCACTCTCTCACGTAAACGGTTTTGGTACGGTAAACCTAACTTCGTCAATTTCTATGGGTTCAGTTCTACATATACCGAAGCTTGCTTTTAACTTGGTTTCTGTAAGTAAACTTACACGTGATCTTAATTGTTGTATTTCCTTCTTTCCTGATCACTGTGTCTTTCAAGATCTTGTAACGAAACAAATCATTGGTAAAGGTTACGTCTCAGGAGGTCTTTATATTCTTGATAGAAAAATACCAAGGCCAGTTGCTTGTTCTAGTGTTTTGTCTCATTTTGAAGCACACTGTCGGTTGGGACATCCTTCTTTGCCAACTCTGAAGAAACTTTGTCCTCAATTTTCTGATGTTTCTTCTCTTGATTGTGAGTCATGTCAGTATGCTAAGCACCACCGTGGCTCTTTGAGTCCTCGGATTAATAAACGAGCCGATTCTGCATTTGAATTGGTTCATTCAGATGTTTGGGGACCATGTTCTGTGACAGCCAAACCTGGGTTCAAGTATTTTGTAACATTTGTGGATGATTTCTCTCGTCTAACTCGGGCATATTTTATGAAAAGTCGGTCTGAATTATTCACTCATTTTTGTGCTTTTTGTGCTGAGGTCAAAACTCAATTTAATGCCTCTGTTCGCATTTTGAGAAGTGATAATGCAAAAGAATATTTTTCAGATGCTTTTCAGACATACATGACTCAGAATGGTATACTTCATCAATCCTCGTGTATAGACACACCGTCTCAAAATGGAGTCGCTGAGAGGAAAAACAGACATTTGCTGGAGACAGCACGGGGCCTTTTATTTCAGGCGAAAGTTCCTAAACAATTTTGGGCCGATGCGGTATCTACTGCTTGTTTCCTGATTAATCGCATGCCATCGTCAGTGCTCACTGGTGAGACTCCCTACTCTGTTCTTTTTCCATCTAAACCGTTGTTTCCTATAGAACGACGAATATTTGGGAGCACTTGTTTTGTTCGTGATGTTCGGCCTCATATCACTAAATTGGATCCAAAGTCACTGAAGTGTGTCTTCTTGGGGTATTCTCGTTTGCAAAAAGGGTACAGATGCTATTGCCCAGAACTCAACCGGTATCTTGTGTCTATTGATGTTACTTTTTGGGAACACAAACCATTCTTCCCAGCTTCTGATTCTGCAAGCCCGAGGGAGGATGATCATTGGTTGGTCTACAATGTTACTACACGGCCATCAAATGATCTTGTTCCTATTATGCCAAATGATTCTGTTCCCCCTACTCCAAGTGATCTAGTTCCTATTTCAGATGATTCAGCTCCACCTGCCTCCGATCTGGCTCCAGCAAAGCCACCTATTGTACAGGTCTATTCTCGGAAACATGGAACCTTCAGTACAATGCCTGAATCGGATTCATCATCAGATCCAGTCTTAAGTGATCTTGATATTCCCATTGCCTTAAGGAAAGGCAAACGCCAGTGTGCTTATCCTATTAGCAACTTTGTCTCCTATAATAATTTATCTCAATCTACATGTTCTTTTATTGCCTCTTTTGACTCGATCTCTATTCCTCGAACTGTTAAAGAAGCATTGTCTCACCCCAGTTGGTGTAATGCAATGATAGAGGAACTAAATGCTTTGGATGGAAATCACACTTGGGATTTGGTTGATCTGCCTAAAGGGAAGAAGGTTGTGGGATGCAAATGGGTTTTTGCCGTTAAAGTTAATCCAAATGGTTCTGTAGCTAGACTTAAAGCCAGGCTTGTTGCAAAAGGATATGCTCAAACATATGGGGTGGATTATTTAGAAACCTTTTCTCCAGTGGCTAAATTTACTTCTGTTAGATTGTTTATCTCTATAGCTGCTTCGCAGCACTGGCCCTTATATCAGTTGGACATTAAGAATGCTTTTCTTCATGGAGACCTTCAGGAAGAAGTGTATATGGAGCAACCACCTGGGTTTGTTGCTCAGGGGGAGTATGGGAAAGTTTGTCTTTTGAAGAAATCTTTATATGGTTTGAAGCAAAGTCCCCGTGCTTGGTTGGGTAAGTTTAGTATGGCAGTTCAAGAATTTGGACTGAATAAAAGCAAGTGTGATCACTCAGTCTTCTACAGACAATCATCAACAGGTATCATCCTTCTTATCGTTTATGTTGATGATATTATTATTACTGGAAACGACAGTACAGGTATTGCATCTTGTAATAGTGAGAATCTATTCACTTCATTCAAATAGAAAATATACAGGTATTTATACAATATACTAGGGCTAAATTAGGAAAGAATTAAATCCCTATAGTCAAACTAAATCCCTATAATTATGCTAAGACAGCCTGTAGAAATCCTAACAGCCTGTACGTATCTTAACACTCCCCCTCAAGCTGGAGCATAGATATTTATCAAGCTCAGCTTGTTACAAATATAGTCAATTCGATTCCCAGGTAAAGCTTTAGTGAATACATCAGCTAATTGACTCCCTGTTCTAACATATGAAGTTGAGATTGATCCATCTTCTAGCTTTTCCCGAGTAAAATGACAATCGACTTCTATATGTTTGGTTCTCTCATGAAATACAGGATTATTTGCAATATAAATAGCTGCTTGGTTATCACACCATAATTTCATTGGTTTAATCTGAACAAACCCAATCTCCCCAAGTAAATGACGTAGCCATATAAGTTCACAAGTAGTCTGTGCCATGGCTCTATATTCGGATTCTGCACTTGATCGGGATACAACACTCTGTTTCTTACTCTTCCAAGAAACAAGATTACCCCCAACAAAAACACAGTAACCAGTGGTAGAACGCCTATCTGAAAGATCCCCTGCATAATCTGCATCTGTGAAACCTTCTATAGCGTGGTGGCCATGACTTTGATATAAGATGCCACGCCCTGGTGCACCTTTCAGATATCTTAAAATATGTACAACAGCATCCCAATGTGAAGTTCTAGGAGATGACATGAACTGACTAATAACACTCACTGGAAAAGCAATGTCAGGACGAGTGATAGTAAGATAGTTCAATTTTCCTACAACTTTCCTATACTTTTCAGGATTTTCAAACAAGTTTCCATCTTCAGCTTTCAGCTTCACATTTGGTATCATAGGCGCATCGCAAGCTTTTGCCTCAATAAAATCAGTACCATTTAATAAATCCAGGCAATATTTTCTCTGAGATAGATAAATCCCTTTATTACTACGAGAAACTTCAATCCCTAGGAAATATTTTAATGGTCCTAAATCTTTTGTTTGGAAATGAGTCCCAAGGAAAGTCTTCAACCTCGTGATCCCAGCTTCATCACTGCCAGTTATTACTATATCATCCACATATACAATCAATAAAATGCACCCAGAACTAGATGATGTAAAGAATACTGAGTGATCATATGCACTTCTCTGTAGGCCAAAATCAATCACAACTGTACGGAATCTCCCAAACCAAGCACGTGGAGACTGCTTCAAACCATACAAAGACTTTTTTAATTTGCACACTTTCCCGGACTCCCCCTGAGCAACAAAACCAGGTGGTTGCTCCATGTAAACTTCTTCATTCAAATCCCCATGCAAGAATGCATTCTTCACATCCAGTTGATGTAGTGACCAACCATAATTAGCAGCCAAGGAGATAAATAAACGAACCGACGAAAGTTTCGCAACTGGAGAAAAGGTCTCCGAATAATCCACTCCATATGTTTGTGCATATCCTTTAGCAACTAATCGAGCCTTCAATCGAGCAACAGAACCATCAGGATTCATTTTAACAGTAAACACCCACTTACAACCAATGGCCTTTTTCTGGGGAGGCAAAGGCATAAGATCCCATGTACAATTCTGCTCTAAGGCCATCATCTCTTCTTTCATTGCAGCTTGCCAACCATCATGAGCTAAGGCTTCAGCAAGGGACATGGGAATTGCAATAGAATCTAAGGAAGCTACAAAAGACTTGGAGGTAGGAGATAAAGCATGATAAGACACAACAGAAGAAATAGGGTAAGTGCATGTTCTTTTACCTTTGCGAAGAGCAATAGGAAGGTCAAGGCTAGCATCTGGTTGAGATGGAGAATCTGAAGACGAAGCAGGAGGTGTCTCGATAAGCGGGTGCATACGCCGAGAATAAACTTGACGAATAACAGGTCGAGAGGGAGGAGAAACAACCTGCTCACTGACAGTATAAATAAGAAAATCGTCCCCTGAATCACCAGTGTGCAAAGGAAAGGACCCAGAGGAACCAAAGAAAGGTGTATTCTCAAAAAATGTAACATCAGCAGAGACCAAATAACGACCTAAAGAGGGAGAGTAACACCGATACCCCTTTTGTTCACGAGAGTATCCCAAGAAGACACACTTAAGAGATTTAGGATCTAGTTTTGAAACCTGAGGTCGCATATCTTGAACAAAACAGGTACTCCCAAAAATTCGAGGAGCAAGATGAAATAATGGAGATGAGGGAAAAAGAAGAGAATACGGAATCTGACCATTAAGAACAGAGGAGGGCATTCTGTTGATAAGAAAACAGGCAGTGGAAACAGCATCTACCCAAAAAACTTTAGGAACCTGCATATGAAACATTAGGGCCCGGGCAACTTCTAATAAGTGACGGTTCTTCCGCTCAGCTACACCATTTTGCTGAGGGGTAACAATACAAGAAGACTGATGAATAATACCATGCTGGGAGAGATAAGATTTAAAAGTATGTGAAACATATTCTTTAGCATTATCACTTCTCAAAATACAAATTGATTTATTAAATTGAGTCTTAATTTCAGCATGAAACGCACAAAATATAGTAAATAACTCAGAACGAGATTTCATAGGATAAAGCCAAGTAACTCGAGAATAATCATCAATAAATGTCACAAAATAACGAAAACCAAGTTTGGAAATAACAGGACACGGACCCCATACATCAGTATGAACCAAGGAAAAAGAGGACTTAACACATTTATTTAGTCTAGGAGAATAAGATACTCTATGGTGTTTAGCAAATTGACAAGCTTCACACTCTAGAGTAGATTTCCCTGTAAGACTAGGACATAATTTTTGTAAAATTGAAAGAGGAGGATGACCAAAACGACAATGAAGCTGTAAAAGAGAAGACGAGCTGGTGCACGCAATGGATCGAGGTACAGGTCCAGAAGTTGATTCAAGAGCATACAAGCCATTCACCAGACACCCTTTACCAAGAATCTGCTTCGTCCCAAGATCCTGAAAAAGACAATAATTGGGATAGAAAATAACACAACAGTTAAAATTTTGAGTAATTTGACTAACAGATAACAAGTTAAAGGGGAATGACGATAAACATAAAACAGATGATAAAGGAAGAGATTTGGTTGGATTTGCAATCCCATGTCCAATTACTGAAGCAGTAGATCCATTGGCCAAAGTAACACAAGAGAGATTATCAGTAGACTTGAAAGAAGAGAGAATACCTGTGTTGCCGGTCATATGATCAGTAGCACCTGAGTCAATAACCCACCTACGAGATGAGGTGGAAAGACAAGCAGTAGGGTTACCTGTATTAGCCAAAGCTGATATCCCAGAAGGTAACTGCTGTGAATCATAAGCGGCAGTTAAACGAGCATACTCATCTGCTGAAATGGTAACAGAAGGAAAGGACGACTGTGGAATTGGTAGGATGCCATCCTGAGTAGCTACATTGGCAAATTTTTTATTATGCAACTGTCCTGAGTTCTTTGAGGGCTTCCCATGTAACTTCCAGCAATTCTTTTTTATATGCCCCTCAACTCCACAATAATGACATGTACGAGAGTTACCGCCAGTAACTGAACCACTACTAGTTCCACTTTTGCCTCCATGACTACTATTCGAAGCATTACTAACCAATGCCACTGTATCATTGGGTACCATACCAGAAAACAGATCACCGTCTTTACAAACTCGGAGTAGACGAGCATAAACTTCAGTAAAAGAAGGAAGAGACTCACTAGTTAACAATTGTGTGCGTGCCACATCATATTCAGAACCTAATCCTGCCAAAAAACACTGTACCACAATTTGCTCCTCTTGTTCTTGCATTTGCTTTATGTCAGTAACAATAGGAAACATAGATCTCTTTTCTTCAAATGCTTGTTTTACTTCAGTATAATATTGAAATAGGGAGCGACCTTTTTGTTCCGCTCGATAAATCTTTAATAAAAGATTATGAACACGAGACATATCTTGTTTGCAAGCATATAAAAATTCGAGATATTCCCATAATTCCTTAACACTTTCACAATGATTCACAACATCATCAACAGCAGGGTCTAAAGTATTCTGAATTTGATTAAATAATTTATAATCTTCCATCAACCATTTCTTTCTAGCATCAACGTCATCCTTAGGTGGTGGATAATTAGTTAAGTGGCCTTCTAAATCTACACTAGTCACAAATCTACGAACAGTTCTCTTCCATTGCGCATAATTACCACCTCCAGTTAATTTTCGATCAGTAATTTTGGAAGAACCCATCATAATTTCAGTGACAATTTTCTTATCACTAGTTTCGGCCATTTAAAGCAATCCGAAACAAATTGTTTTTAAAACCGACAGTAAACTCCCAACAAATAAATAGCTTAAAATACTCAAGTAAATCAGAATCCTGGGCAACCTTCTCAACTAAGCAACAAATAGCTTAAAGCCCTCAAATAAATCAGAATTCGAGGACAAAGAGTGGGTAACAGAACCTGGAGATCGGAACTTGAAGAACCATCAGAGGAAACTACCTCAAGATGACACCGGCGCCTGACCGGAAATGACAGGGCGACGTCGGAGAAGAGACCGGAGGACCGTCGGACGTCGGACGCGCGTCCACTCGCCGGCGCGTGAGGAAGAGGCGTGAGATCTGACCGGCGCGTGAGGCCCACTCGCTGCTCCGATGGTCGCCGGAAAAAGGTGAAACGGCCGGAAATCTGGAGGCGCTCCTCCGTGTGGTGGCGGTGAGATGCACTGGTCACCAGAAGTGGGAAGAGGAGCGGGATCAGTGAGGAATAGCGGTGAAGGAGGATCTGTGAACTTCGATCGGAGCGTGAAGTCCACTCGCGGCTCCGATGGTCACCGGAATTCGTGCAGAGGCCGGACTGATGGAGGCGCTCCTCCCTGTGCTGACGGTGAGACAGAAGGACAGTCACCTAATCCTCTCACGTTACTCTCACCTTACTGACTCAGAGGGAAGGAGGAAGAACAGTGTATTCAAGAGACCCAGAAACTCAACTAGGCTCTGATACCATGTAATAGTGAGAATCTATTCACTTCATTCAAATAGAAAATATACAGGTATTTATACAATATACTAGGGCTAAATTAGGAAAGAATTAAATCCCTATAGTCAAACTAAATCCCTATAATTATGCTAAGACAGCCTGTAGAAATCCTAACAGCCTGTACGTATCTTAACACATCTCTTAAGTCATTTCTACATGCCAAGTTTTCTACCAAAGACTTGGGCGAACTAAAATATTTCTTGGGAATAGAAGTGATGAGAAGCAAGAAAGGAATTTTCTTATCTCAAAGGAAGTATGTTTTGGATCTACTTAAGGAAACTGGAAAGATAGGAACCAAACCATACAGCATGCCGATGGATGTTAATGCACGTCTTACAAAAGATGATGGGGACCTCTTTGATGATCCAGAGATGTACAGGAGGTTAGTTGGAAAACTAAACTACCTCACAGTGACTCGTCCAGATATTTCTTTTGCAGTGAGTATTGTTAGTCAGTTTATGTCTGCTCCTACAGTCAAACATTGGGTAGCTCTGGAACAAATATTGCGCTACTTGAAAGGAGCTCCAGGACGTGGCATATTGTACAGCGATCATGGGCACACTCACATTGAATGTTTTGTAGATGCTGATTGGGCTGGATCTAAAATTGATAGAAGGTCTACTACTGGTTATTGTGTCTTTATTGGTGGAAACTTGGTGTCATGGAAAAGCAAGAAGCAGGGGGTTGTATCTCGGTCCAGTGCAGAATCTGAGTATAGAGCCATGGCACAATCCACATGTGAAATAGTGTGGATCCAACATCTCTTGGCTGAAATTGGGTTGAAGTATTTGTCACCTGCAAAACTCTGGTGTGATAATCAAGCGGCTATTCATATTGCCTCGAATCCAGTATATCATGAAAGAACCAAGCACATCGAGGTTAATTGTCACTTTATTCGTGAAAAGATTGAAGAAAATCTTATTTCAACTGGTTACGTGAAAACAGGAGAGCAACTAGGTGATTTATTCACAAAAGCTTTGAATGGGACTCGGGTGGAATATCTGTGTAACAAGCTGGGCATGATTAATATCTATGCTCCAGCTTGAAGGGGAGTGTTAGTAGGTAGCAAGTAAGTAAATAGTAGGTAGCAGTAATAGTTGAATTTGTAACAATCTTTTGTGTATAAATGTCTGTAATTACTAAGAAATGATAGAGAAAAAATACGGGATGATTTCTCACAATTTACTTTCTTACTAATACCAATCACATAAATATTATTCTCTTCACCCTTAAAAAAAGAACTTTTTTTTTACTTATATTCACCTGAAAAAAATCTACACAAATGTTTCTAAAAGAGAAAAATTAAACTAAAAAATTTTATGTTAACTAGCTGAAATAGCTATGCACAGTTTACATAGATGTTTTTAATCTTCATAGTGACATTGGCTAAAATCATTATGAATGGCATGCGTTATGCTAAAATTGGAAAAATTACAAAGGTTGGAGACAATTGAAAAAACACACAAAAATATAGTTTTTCTTTATTATTACGCCAAAGAAGAATCTCTTTGATCAGAACCATAAATAAGTTGGGATTTTTGCAGTTAGTGCAAGAACTTTTCTTGGTGCCTGGAAAGGGAGATAGTAACCTTGATTTCCAGTACAGTATAAATTATGCAAACTCTATATTATAAACTTCTTCCAGCTATTTTTGTCTGGAAGTTCGTTCCCTAGCTTCTCTGCCATTATGTATTTTTGTTCTTTATTTGATATGGCTTAAGAGCATCTTGAAAAATCAATATTTTAAAGGATAACTCTAAGCATATGTTCATTGAGAAGTGCCAAATATTTCTCTTTTACCTTCTCCATCATTTGAATGACACATGGTAACATATTAAAATATATCAGTTAAATGACATAAACTATTAAAGTCGAGCAACATGAAAAATATCATTATTTTAAGATGACCCAAGTAAAATTGGAGGTTTTATGACAATGTCAGCTTCAAATAAAAGATATAACCAGCATTTGTAAAGGCAAAAGGAAGGTGTCTAAACACATTACCAGCAAGAGACCAATTTATTAACTGATGTAATGCATGAAGTTCTTGTTTCTCTGTTCTGTGTGACGTCGATAATAACACCATGATTGATGATAATCCAACCAAAAGAACCTAGTTATCAAAAATAATGATTTAGATTTATTAGGAAACCATATATTGAACTAATAACAGAAGTTGAAGTTGAAGACATGCATACCTGTATATAAAATAGCATTGAGATCCTGCGTTTCGCTGTTTCATTATAACAGATACTTAACCAAAACTTATTCCCTTCAGAATGTTGATCTAGCCATCTTGCAACTGCTCCAATAGTGGCAATAATAGCTCCACTTGCAACTCTGGAATAGAGAGTAATCACTCAGTTGAAATGAGCAACTCACTTGAAAGTTATTAAAAAAAGCAAAATTTATTTTATGTGTCAGTTAACTCTGATAACATCTCTTATAGAAGTGTTGGTGAAACATTATGATCAATACCAGTATATAATCTCAACCCTTGCTCTCCAAAAACTATACTCCATAAAGAGGAAAAGTAGATGTAATGGAGTTTCTGTTATTATTTATATTATATCCATATATGATATAAAGAAAAAGGCATCTTATTAGTAAGCATTATATTGCACTCACGGTCAACCAATTCATGACTTCATAACCATTAACTCAGCAAATGAACAGACTTAAAAATGTCTTACACTAGTTCATTATTATCTGGAATTTCTGCAGGCATCAAAGTAAAAACAGAAAGACACCAGCAAGCAATGCAAACAAAAATTGGTATCCCAGATCTCCACGGAATAGATTTGAAAAGATAAACAGAAGCTATAATTCCAACAGTGAGGAAGCACCAAGTGTAAAGCCTCCTCTCTGTGAAACTATTCACCTGCACAAAATAGAAAAACCATCACAAAAAAATAAACTAACACCAGTTAAAAGCAATGCCAAGCAATTGCATGTTTAATGCCTATACCAGGAACTCAAGGATTACTGTTGATACAGCACAAGCAGCTACAAATTTAATTGCATAGCTAAATTTTCTCCCAGCTAAATATCTCCACAATGCCTTGACAAACTGATATTCACTGAGTATCTGGGTCCAAAGGAACACTGTCATTGCAATGTATGCATGGTATAGAGGAGGAGAGCGCTCCACCAATAATAAGACAGAAATTACTGCCATCAATAGGCATCCAAACATATACACCTGCCACAGATAATAAAATACGTCAAGAGATATAATGCATAGTTGACAAAAACAAAACATTCCAGTATCAAAGACCAATTCTAAATTAATTGATATATATCGCACATTGATCTCATTACAAAGCTTCACAAAGATGGAAAGTCAAAAGAGCAATATGTCATATGAGTTATTTTTTTCTTTTGGGGGAAAAAAAGAGTGAACAGTTTGATAAGAAAAATTATTCTGGTAGAAGATTAGAAGACAAATGATTATGAGAAAAATAGGGTCATCCCAAGTAAAATCAAATATGGACCACACAAGTTTAATTTCGTAAAATTAAATAGATTTTGTGGTAAAGATCATACAAATGATAAGACAACTAGGTAATAGTACTTCCTCAAAAAAAAAATTCCTAAATATAGAATATTTACAGTTAGGAAAATGGTAAGAAAAAAGAGATAAAAAGAAGAAACTATTATGAGTGATAAATCATTCGCAATTGAAATCTGAAATTCTTTGGGAAAAAATTGATATTGGAAACTTAATTCTTATTGTTTGCAATTGATATATATCACACATTGATCTCATTACAAAGGTTCACAAAGAATGGATAGTCTATATGTCATGTGTTTTATTTTTTTCTTTTGGAGAAAAAAAAAGTGAACAGTGTGATAAGAAAAATTGCTTTGGTAAAGATTAGAAGACAAATAATTATGAGAAAAATAGGGTCACACCAAATAAAATCACATATAAACCACACATTTGAGGTGAAATTTAATTTCATAAAATTAGATTTGGAGGTGAAGATCAAACAAATGATAAGACAACTAGGTATTAGTACTTCTTCCAGGAAAGAAATACTTTGAATTTCCTAAATATAGAATATTTACAGTTAAGAAAATGGTAAGAAATAAGACAGAAAAAGAAAAGAAAGTATTATGAGTGATGAATTATTCGCAATTGAAATCTGAAATTCTTTATCCTGGAAAATTCTCATTTTTTGCAATTGATATAAATCACATATTGATCTCATTACAAAGCTTCACAAAGATGGATAATTGAAAGAGCAATACATCATATGTGTTATTTTTCTTTTTGGGAAATAAAAAAGTGAACAGTGTGATAAAAAAATGTTTTAGTAGAAGATTAGAAGGGAAATGATCATGAGAAAAGTAGGGTCACGCCAAGTAAATCAAATATAGACCACAGATTTAAGGTGAAGTTTTATTTCGTAAAATTAAATAGATTTTGAGGTGAAGATCATACAAATGATAGGACAACTAGGTGATAGTACTTCTTCCAATAAAGAAATATGTAGAATTTCCTAAATTTAGAATATTTACTGTTAGGAAAATGGTTAGAAATAAGAGATAGAAAGGAAAGAAAGTATTATGAGTGATAAATCATTTGTAATTGAAATCTGAAATTCTTTGCGAGAAAATTAATCATGGAAACTTAGTTCTCATTGTTTGATTTTTACAAAGAGATCTATGCACGAGTACTTTGTAAAATTAATTGTTAACTCCTAACAACAACCTTAGCTACCCAATTATTAATTTCTAACACCTAATCTTAACTAATGTCTGTAACACTCCCCTCAAACTGGAGGATAGATGTTTATCATGCCTAACTTGTTACAAATGCAATCAATCCATGTTATATTTAAAGCTTTTGTGAGGGTCTTCCTTTATAAGTAGTTATTCTAATCCTTATAGGATTAGGACAAGTTTAGTCCTATAAATATCAAAAGTACCATAACATTTTATTCAGTCAACTTTTCCAACAAGTTTTGTATTGAATTGAGTGATTCAATTCCCTCCATTGACCTAACTCCTTTGGATCCTTAGGTGTGATTCCTAAGTTCTTAGGTGTGAGCTCAAAGTGTCACTTTTAGAACTAAACCCTTTCAACCCTAGCTCCTAATTTCCTCAAAAACCTAAATTTACATACTTAAAAATCTGTCTTCCATCACTAGGAGCTCAAGTCTTAAAAAGTTCGAGAATTATTAAAACTTTTATGTAAAGCAATGTACATCATAAAACTCCCATTGGTCAAGCTTATAGTATTAATTAAAAATAGCATTTAATATATCTGCAATTATGTTTAAAGGTTAATGGAACTGGAGACATGAGCATTATAAATGTGCCAAGAGCAATAGTATTCCTTTTTGTGTTACTTCTTCTTTATCCTTTCCCCTTTTTTCACCGATATAAAATACAGGTCATAAGAGGTTAAGCTTACTTGGAAATTACTTTTCTAGTTTTATGTTTCTGATGTGCAGCTTGCTCAAATGTGTTTCCTGCCACTGAAGTATAAGATTGTAGCACATGGAGAATAAGACAGACCATCCAACCAATGTATCCAAGAGTAATTACAGTCATCAGCATCATCCAATCATATGTTTGAAAGTAATGTAGCCCTTGCAGTGCCAAGCTTCTGAGCTTTTCGGTTAGAGTCATTGCTGTTTGATAATCTCTTAGAGATATTAGATGTTCAATGCGTCCCAACATAGAGGAATATTGAGCCAGCGGTTTGAAAGGCTTGAAATATAATGAGTTTGACTGCTTTATTTCTAATTTTGTCAAGAAAACTAATAGAAAGTAGGAAACTCAAACATATTCTGGGAAAAACCATTACATGCATCAAAGATAATACATTTTGAAGACATAATAGACATTATGAACTGTAAAAGTATGACCACAAAATTTACAAGATAAATACTGTCTCACACTTAAATGATGCAGGTGCATCCAAGTTAACTGAAGACTTCCATATTTCAGTTTTCTAGTTTCCCTTCTATATTTGCACTGCCTATTAAATAAAATATTTTACTTAATTAATTAGTGTTACAGATACTCATTAAATGAGTATCTATAACAGATACTCATTAAATGAGTATCTATAGTTAGGCTGCTGTGTATCTGTAGTTAGGCTGCAATTGTTGACTGTTAGTAGCTATTACAACTGTAATTAGTTAGGGTATTAAATGCTAGTGTTTGTATATATATATATGTGTTCTCTGTAAAAGGAAAGAGAGTAGAAATAATAAGAATAAGTTATTTCTCATGGTATCAGAGCCATAGTCTCTGTTTTTTTTGGGTTTCCTGGTGTCGGGTCTCTGTTTTGGGTTTCCTGGTTTTCGGGTTTTCTGGGAACGTTACTGTTCTCCTTTGGTCACCACATTCCGGTGACAAGTTTGCGTCACCGCCCACATCAAGAGGAGCGCAGGAGGAAATCCGGCCTTCCCACAGAATCCGGCGTCGATCCTGCCGGCGAGTGAGCTACACGCGCCGATCAAGTCTTCTGGTTACTGTTCACGCGCCGGCGCGTGCAGAGTCGGCTGAAGCTCCGGTTCCTTATCCGCCGTCGCCTTGCTGTTTCCGGTCAGATTCCGGTGTCCGTTTGGGTTGGTCTTCCCTCTTGGTGGTAGTTAATTCTCTGTGAAGAATCTGTTCTTCATTCCAGTCCGGGTTCCTCTGTTTTCAACTCCATTTCGCTGTTCCAGCCTGACTTTATCATCTTCCATTAATAGCTTTGTGGTTTTTGTGGCTGAGTTAGTCTCCCGTTAGCTGCTGAATCTTGTGGCTTATCATCTGAGGTTTTTCTTTCTCTGCCTCTTGGCTCCTTTTACTATATATTAGTGATTTTGTGGTTATTGGCTTAGTTGTATTTTACTTATAATGGGGGATGCAAAAATTTCTGGTGAGAAAGGACAGATAATGACTGAAGTAGTTCCTGCACTTAGTAAAATTACAGATTATAAATTAAATGGGCCGAATTTTTTGCAATGGAGTAAAACCATTAGAATTTATTTGCTTAGTATTGATAAGGATGACCATTTGACCAATGATCCTCCACCTGATGATAAAAATAAACAATTATGGTTACGAGATGATGCCCGCCTATTTTTACAAATTAGGAATTCCATTGAAAATGATGTACTTGGTTTGATAGATCATTGTGAATTGGTGAAGGAATTAATGGATTATTTGGGATTCTTGTATTCTGGAAAAGGAAATATTTCTCGTATGTATGAAGTGTGTAAGGCTTTCTATCGTACTGAGAAGGAAGCCAAGTCACTCACAACTTATTTTATGGATTTCAAGAAAATTTATGAGGAGTTGAATGTCCTTTTACCTTTTACTGCTGATATTAAAGAACAACAAGCTCAAAGAGAGAAAATGGCAATTATGAGCTTTTTGGCTGGATTACCATCTGAATTTGAGACCGCCAAATCTCAAATTCTCTCTAGTCCTGAGATTACTTCACTTCAAGAGGTGTTTAGCAGGGTGTTACGTACTGAGAATACACCATCCCATCAAGCTTCAAGTGTTCTTGTTGCTAAAGGAGGAGGAAATGATGCTTGGAGAAAAAATAGTAATCGAGGAGGAAGTGATGTCATTTGCTACTACTGCAAAGAAATTGGGCACACAAAAAGATACTGCAAAAAGCTTCAAAATAAGACTCAAAAGACTCAAACTGCTACAGCTACTGTTGCTTCTTCCTCTGAACAATTCGTCACTATATCAGCTGAAGAGTATGAGCGGTTCTCCCAGTATCAAGAATCTATAAAACAATCCTCCCCAGTTGTTGCTTCTGCTGAGTCAGGTAAAAAGTGTTTCATCTCATCCTCAAACAAATGGGTCATTGACTCTGGTGCCACAGATCATATGACAGGTAACTCTAAAATCTTTTCCAGTTTTCAATCTCACACCCAACTATCTCCTGTTACTATAGCTGATGGATCTAGTTGCAACATTGAAGGGTCGGGAACTGTTAAACCAACTCCATCCATTACTTTATCCTCTGTGCTGAGTTTACCTAGTCTTGCATTTAATCTTTTGTCTGTCAGTCGCCTTACTAAAGATCTCAATTGCTCTATCTCATTTTTTCCTAATCATTGTCTATTTCAGGATCTTATGACGAAGCAGACTATTGGTAAAGGGCATGTATCTAATGGGCTCTATATTTTGGATTCATGGGTACCTCAATCAGTTGCTTGTTCCAGTATTGTTTCCATTTTTGAAGCTCATTGCAGATTAGGCCATCCCTCTCTACCAGTATTGAAGAAGTTATGCCCCCAGTTTTCTGATGTCACTTCAGTGGATTGTGAATCATGTCACTTTGCCAAACACCAGCGAAGCTCATTGAGCCCTAGAATAAATAAGAGAGCTGAGTTTGCTTTTCAGTTAGTTCATTCTGATATTTGGGGACCTTGTCCAGTTGTGTCTAAAACTGGTTTTCGATATTTTGTTACTTTTGTGGATGATTTTTCTCGAATGACTTGGATTTATTTTATGAAAAGCCGTTCTGAGGTGTTTGCTCATTTTTCTGCTTTTTGTGCTGAAATTAAGACCCAATTTAATGTGTCTGTGCATATATTGCGTAGTGATAATGCTAAAGAATACATGTCATCTTCTATTCAAAGTTACATGACTCAACAGGGCATCCTTCACCAGACATCCTGTGTTGATACTCCTGCTCAGAATGGGATTGCTGAAAGGAAAAATAGACATCTCCTTGAGACTGCTCGAGCCTTGTTATTTCAAATGAGTGTACCTAAGCCCTTTTGGGCGGATGCTGTTGCTACTGCATGTTTTTTGATCAATCGAATGCCATCTACAGTTCTAAATAGTGATGTTCCCTACAACATCCTTTTTCCCACCAAGTCTGTGTTTCCTGTTGAACCACGGATCTTTGGAAGCACCTGCTTTGTTCGTGATGTGAGACCTGGACTTACAAAATTAGACCCTAAATCACTTAAATGTATATTCTTGGGTTATTCTCGAATTCAAAAGGGATATCGGTGCTACTCTCCAGATCTCCAAAGATATGTAGTATCAACAGATGTTAGCTTTTCTGAGAAAATTCCGTTCTTTTCATCACAGTCAGGGACACAAATTCAGGAAGAGGATGATTGGCTAGTTTACCATGTCTTCACTCCAGTTTCAGATAAGGCACCCAGTTTTGGATCCAGTGATGCTAGTTCTCCTGATATTGAGCAAGCAGCAATTGGAGATTCTTCGACTGATCAAGCTGCTGTACCCTTGGCTCCTCCAGCCAAGCCTCCTATCATACAAGTATATTCCAGGAGATTAGAGCATCAGGATACATGCCCCGCACCAGTTTCTTCGTCATCAGATCCTCCACCAAATGACCTCGACATACCTATTAGTCTTCGCAAAGGTAAACGTCAGTGCACACTTCCTAAATATCCCATTGCTAATTTTATTTCCTATGATCAATTATCTCCGTCCACTAGCTCTTTAATTGTCTCTCTAGACTCTGTTTCTGTACCTAAGACAGTTAAGGAGGCTTTATCTCATCCGGGTTGGCGTAATGCTATGATTGCGGAGTTACAAGCTTTGGAAAATAATCACACATGGGATCTAGTTCCTCTACCTGAAGGCAAGAAGGCAGTTGGATGTAGATGGATTTATACAATAAAATGCAATGCTGATGGTTCTATAGCTCGACTCAAAGCTAGATTGGTGGCAAAGGGGTTCGCTCAAACCTATGGTGTTGATTATTCAGATACTTTTTCTCCAGTGGCCAAGCTTACCTCTGTGCGTTTGTTCATTTCCTTAGCTGCTTCAAAACACTGGCCTTTACATCAACTTGACATTACAAATGCCTTTCTGCATGGTGATCTTTTGGAGGAGGTGTATATGGAGCAACCACCCGGATTTGTTGCTCAGGGGGAGTATGCAAAGGTATGCCATCTACAAAAATCTCTGTATGGGTTGAAGCAGAGTCCTCGAGCTTGGTTTGGCAAGTTTAGTGAGGTAGTTCAAGAGTTTGGGTTACAAAAGAGCAGGTGTGATCACTCTGTCTTTTTCAAACAGTCCACCACTGGGATGACCCTCCTTGTTGTTTATGTCGATGATATTCTCATCACAGGAGATGATTATACAGGTATCAATGCTCTGAAGACCTTTTTGCAAGCTAAGTTTCATACAAAAGATCTGGGTCAGCTAAAGTATTTCTTAGGGATAGAAGTTTCTAGATGTAAGAATGGAATCTTTCTATCTCAGAGAAAGTATGTTCTTGATCTACTTGCAGAAACGGGAAAGACAGGAGCTAAGCCTTGCAATGCACCTATGACTCCTAATGTTCATCTAACTAAAGATAGTAGTGATCTCTTTGATGATCCAGAGAAGTATAGAAGATTGGTTGGAAAACTCAATTACCTCACAGTAACCCGACCGGACATTGCCTATTCTGTTAGCATTGTAAGTCAGTTCATGTCTGAGCCTACAGTGAAACATTGGGCAGCTTTGGAACAGATTTTGTGCTATTTAAAAGGGGCTCCAGGGTTGGGTTTATTATATAGAAATCATGAGCATAATCGTATTGAGTGTTTTGTTGATGCCGATTGGGCTGGATCAAAAGTTGATAGAAGATCTACTATTGGCTATTGTGTTTTTGTTGGTGGAAATCTTGTGTCTTGGAAAAGCAAGAAGCAGAATGTTGTTTCCAGGTCCAGTGCGGAATCAGAATACAGAGCCATGGCTCAATCTACTTGTGAAGTCTTGTGGATTTGTCATTTGTTAGAAGAAATTGGATTGAAAGTTTCCTCACCAGCAACACTGTGGTGTGACAACCAGGCTGCACTACACATTGCCTCTAATCCGGTATACCATGAAAGGACTAAACATATTGAAGTTGATTGTCACTTCATTCGTGAAAAAATTCAGGAGAATGTAATCTCCACCAGTTATGTGAAGACTGGCGAACAATTAGGAGACATGTTTACAAAAGCTTTAAATGGGACTCGGGTTGAGTACCTTTGTAACAAGCTGGGCATGATTAACATCTATGCTCCAGCTTGAGGGGGAGTGTTACAGATACTCATTAAATGAGTATCTATAACAGATACTCATTAAATGAGTATCTATAGTTAGGCTGTTGTGTATCTGTAGTTAGGCTGCAATTGTTGACTGTTAGTAGCTATTACAACTGTAATTAGTTAGGGTATTAAATGCTAGTGTTTGTATATATATATATGTGTTCTCTGTAAAAGGAAAGAGAGTAGAAATAATAAGAATAAGTTATTTCTCAATTAGCAATAGGTTTCAGTCTAGAATTTAGATTTGTTCTAACTAGCATAAATAGGACAACAGTAGTCAGTTTACATATTGTATCTTCTCTCTCAATTCAGAATTTTAACTTCAACGTTCTCTTTAAACATAATTATTTTCTATTGTTCCAATGACAATCACCCTATTTGAGCTCTAACTGTTGAGATCTAATTGCCCTAAACTGTTCTGCTATGTCATTAAAGTTAGCAAAAATAAATCAATTGGTCATTTCAACTAAACCAACATCACTGCAAAGCAAGATCAAGTACTTTAGCAACACCATCAAATTGCAAAATATATATTAAATACTGGTAAAAAAAGGCCATGAAGATTAAAGCATGAACAAAAAAAACTGTGATATAAATGAAAAGAAAAAATGACAAATGAGAAGGATACGTGATTTACGAAGAAACTGATTGAGAATTTGCTTTGTATTTGCTAGAACAGCTTCAACTTCCTCTGCCTGCATATTATGATAGAGAAAGAAACCTCAGTTAACTTAGAAAAATGATGGGTGATAGAGTGTATTTTCCACCTAAAGTTATAATGCTTGCACCCTTAAATTAAAGATGTATGACCCTTAAAATGTGCCCCATCCAGAATTTTGATGTATCTAAATTATTGAATAATTTAATAATTCACAACATATTTTTCTTCAATTTGGTTCCTCTAGGTTACCCCAGGTACTCATAATCCCTTGGGATAATGTCAAATTCGATGGTATTGATTTATACCTTGTTAGAACTTTTAGGTTGCCCACAGGTCATGCAGTTATACCAATAGACTAATTGTGTTGTACTAGAGGTAGATGTAATTTAGACATAGGAGGCCTTTACATTTATTTCAATTTATGGCCTTTACATTTATTTCAATTTATTCATACACCTAAAATTAAAAAGTTAATTGTCAGGTAGTTTATGTATACCACGTTTGAGTTGTATTCTTAAGATGATAAATTGTTTCCAATTAACAAATACAAACAGGATTACAAGGAATTTATGATAGAAGATCTCAAAAATATTAAGTGGTAGCATAACTTGTCTGAACTATTTAACTTTATCTTGTTTTTTAATTACTAGAATATGTACTGCCAGCACAAAAACACCCGAAACCTTAAAATCCTGCATCTGTCACTGCTTGCATGCTACTCCATAAGATCTTTACAGTTTGTTAGAACTAAATCAAATAAGTCCAATAGTTTATCAAACTAACCTCCTTCATATCAACATATCCAAGTGGTAAATTTCCAACTGAGTTAACAGGGCATGGTAAACCAAGAAGTGTGGACTACAAAACAAGAGGTAACGTAAGATCATATACCTATCGGAGTCAGTGACACTACAAGAAAAAAAGTTTTGACACAATTATATAATTCTTGGGAAAAAATTGTACAACCATGAGTGGTGCTATATCAGCTTGATTCACATCCACCCTTTCAATGCCGTTCAGGCCCCAGTCTGTTGGTGTTGGCAAGTCATGGGCATGTTCATCAACAAAACGAGAGCCATCGTCAGAATGGTTACCACTGGAGACTGGCTTGGGATATTTCACACCTGCTCCCCAAACAACAAGGGGAGTATCAGTGTTTGAAGGATGTCCATCTCCATGACTACCTAGCAGTAGAACCATATATGTCAGCATCCATGAATCAAATAAGTCATGGAACAGCATTACTGTTACGGTTCTAATTAAATATTTTTATTATAGTAAGATTTATTTCTAGTAATAATATTGTAGTTATAATAGGATTTGGTTTCAATTAGTGATTTATTTTTCATAGTTTCCTAGTTAGAAAAGGATTCCTATTTAGAAATGTAAAAGGATTCCTATTTAGATACGTAATCTCTATTTATAGAGACAAATTTAGTCAATAAAACGAGTTAAAGTTCCAGCAAATTAAAGGTAGGCAACTCCCGAACAGTCCAAGGTGTGTGGCTCCCTTTAACGAGTTGCAATGTTCATACAACCATAGGCAAAGGTAGGAACCAAAGTAAGGGCAAAGACCTGGTTCTGATTTCTGTGTCAACCGTCTGGTGACTCGATCACAAACTCGGGGCCATAACAATTACTAGATATAATACAAGGACTTGATGGGAGCTTATAAATTAGTCTTCCAAGAAATCTATGCAGAATCTATCTTAAACAAGCTGAAGATATAAAGCCATGGAGCCAATATTTGAATACTAGTTTAGCTACCAATTTGATGAACTTATTGGAATAGGTCATTTAGAACCATTAATAAAATTAGATATATTTCCTCATTCTAAAAGTATTATGAAAACCACTGCTCAGAAAAGAAAGTAAACGGCTGGTAAGAAGCATTCTCAAGTAGAAGTAATTAACTAATTAAGAACAAACCTTTGTCACTCATTCCATGATCAGCAGTAAATACATAGGCTGTTCTATTGTCCTTATAATAATCTTCAAGAAGTGCATACACACGTTCAGCTATGCAGTCTACAACCTTTACATTATTGAGATAGATGGATGAATAGGGCCGATGAGCATGGCCATTTGAATCACAGCCAAGTAGATGCAGAAAGATAACAAGATTATCCTGTAAAAGCAACTCCTTTAACTTTGGGTCTTCATTGGAACTATTCAGAAGGCTCTGAAATTGATCAAAAGACCACTCATCCAAAAACGAAGCATCTGCATCAACACTATCGACTTGATAAAGTATTGAACCAAAGTCAAAAATAATAGAACCTGGGGCACTATGGTACAAACTGGGTTTCTGTGATGAACTTCTTTTTATATGAGCTTTCATCAGAAAATTAAAGTTCGAATAAATGACAGTGGGATAAAATTCTCAAACAAATATAAGAGGCTGTGACAAACCAGTGGCAAAGTCTTCAAACTCGTGAGGGTAGGTATTCCATGTGCTATGTGGCAAGGCACCACAGAATATTGGGACAATATCTGGGCTACCATAAGCAAATGTGTGCCTGCTTTGGTTAAATAATGAATCAAACTCAACTGGATTAGCTTTCCATCCTGTAGATGCAATTCGAGTATCTTAGTGGATCAAACAGAATACTAGCAATTATTTTGTTTACAGCAATATGGTTGGCTGAGAAAGACCACAGCCATGAAAGATTTATAAAAACTCATTCTTTGATGTGGTAAAGGAAGAAAAAATAACAACCTTTTGTGACTGCACTAGGATCCTCATAGAAACCAGCAATTATAGAAACATGTCCTGGCCTTGATTCCGTAGGAGGCCTGGCATGAGAAACTCCCCATCTACCTTGGTGTTTAATTATATTCCTTAAAAATGGAGCCCTGTGATGTCCCTTGGAATCCGGCTCAAAGAACTTATCAGCACGTAGACCATCAGCTGCAGTCATGTGAACACCAGTGATTTTAACAGGACTGAAGTCTTTTTGTTGTATGTATGGGCAATTTAAATTGAGAAATAAGTCAAATAAAATGACATAAAAGTTGAAATTTTATAGCAGTCAGATTAATGAACAACAGACTAATGTGAATCAGAAAAATGTCATTCAACTTCAGAAGCCAGGTCAAATGTAGCTATTGTAACAAGTTTACTGGATTTATTTTGTTCTTGAATATATAAGACATGATATATACATTAATGACTTCCAATCTTCTAAATATCACCAGGTAAGGTCTCTCTCTCTCTCTCTCTCTCTCTACAAATATGACCTTGTCCGTGTTTATGCTAGCACCATTCAGTTTTCTCTTTACTCCTATAAAAACCTTCAATAAGAACCAGAAGAAGTCCAATAATGAACTAAAGATTCAAAAGCGTTATCCCCATTTCTTTTTGCAGGCAAATTCCAAGCTCAGCTTCAGACAACTAAAATTAGTAGCTACAAAATCAATTTACTTAACCAAAATTCCATCTTTCCTAAAATTCCACAGAATTCAGTTTCAAGCCTTTCCTAGCTTGAAATGGGAAAGCTCCACTTCAAATTGGAACTCCACTAGAAAAATGAAATTGGTAAAAAGTGAAAAACAAAACCATATATTTTCTCATAGAGACATATTATCTACGAGAAACTGGATGCCATAAGAGATCATACCAACAAGGAGCATAAGACGTTTTGCTGGGGCATTGAAGCGAGGTTTCACAGGATCCATGCCATGGACAATTGGGGTCTTGAAGTAGATATCGAAAATACTTAGCATATAAACTGCGTGAAGGATTACACCAAGTACTACTAGCCATCTCTCTCTTTTTACTACGCTTTTCTTTCTTCTGTTTGTTTCTGATTTTATTCTTTCTCCTTCTCTGATCCCCAAGATCCCATCGCTGCTTCGCATTTTGCTTTTGCTTTCTTTCTGTTTTCTGCGTACAATTTTCTTGCAGCAGAGCTAATCGTTAACTCCAGAAAATTAAAAGCTGAAATTTGATTTGGGTCGGAACTTTCGGCCCAATGGGCTGATTATAGTTCTTATTTGTGGGCCCTTAATTGTTGAGAGTGAGTTTCTTTTCTCGAAAACTTAGCATGTTTTACGGAATGTACACGATCTGATACAATTCAAAAAATTTAAATCTTCACATTATTTTAAAATTTTAGATATTTTAAAAATTAAATATCTATATTAAATGTTGTTACTGTTTTGAAAATTCGATACAGTTATTTCAAAAATTCGGAATAGTTCGATTCGGTTTTATGGTTCTTTTAGTATTAAATAATACGATTCGATATATCGAATAATTTGATATTTTTAAAAATTTTCAAAATAAATAAGCATACACAATAATAAATACAAATATAATTAAAAAATTTCAATGTATACAATTAAAATTTAAAAGTCAAAGTACAAAATTCGAAAATTAATATTTTACTGTCATTCTCTGCATTATATTTGCACTAATTTGAGGATTTCGAGCAATATTTAAAAAAGGATAAAAAAATTAGATAATTAGACAACAAAAAAAAGGTATAAACATCAAATATATAATTTAAGAATTTACTCGAATATAATAATTATCTAATTCAAACTTTTCAATTTTTTCAATTGATGCCTCTGAAACCAAAAGTATAATCGATCTCGTGTCACCATAATGAATATGATAATAGCCCTAGGCAAGCCATGAAGAATAAAGTTCTGGAGGGGATTTCCAGATCAACAAATTGTTTTGTTTTATCAATAGTGATTGTATATTGACTAAAACTAGAACATTGAACATACTATTTTATTGCTTTTTCTGGCTTCTTGATCAAAGTTCTGAGACTTCTGGTCCATGTTGAAGATGACTTGGTAAAAGTATCACAAGGATTTAGAAGAGGAGCTTAGGTTTCTCCTATCCTTTTATCCTCGGGAAAATAATTAAACTTATATAAGTAACTATTTTCAGAAAGGTTATTTGGGGATAAAGTTACAGTGTTTGGTGTGGAAGGGGCATATTTACAATCACTTATAGTAGAAAGCTTTGATAAAGATGAAGGTTTATTCATGGTTGAGATTTTCTTCCCTTAGGATAACTTAAAATTATATTACAACACTTAGAATAACCTTGGCTCTGCAAGATCCAAGCATCTTAACAGCCTTGAAGGCCCAAATTTAGATTACTGGAGCAAAACAGGTGTCAAACTCAATTGTAGCCACTTTTCATTATTAGATGGCATATTGTCTCCAAAATCATGCACTAAATTTGGCCCTACCGGTGGAGCACAATAATGCTTTATTGATTCACTTGAAGTCGGCAAACACACATACTTGTATTCATATCCCTAAATAGATCTCTAGGGAAGAGATTCTCCAACTTTTTCCAGACAGCTAGATTACAAATTATGATAAGCTAAAAGAGGCAAAAGAACCAAAAAAATCTATTTAGCCTACTTTTATCAAATAGGTTGATAGAACTGTGGAGACTGTCTTCAAAAAAGAAAAGGCCATTGCGCAGCCTAATATTCCTTTATTCTCCACTCAGTTTATGATTTGTCCTATTCATCCTGAAAAATGGTATTTTAGTGGTTCATTTTGATAATGAAGGACGGCCTGTTCATGCTTTTAGTAGGGATGGACATTACTTTTTCGATGCTTGTAATTGTGATAACTGCACTTAAGACTTTGAAACAGATGAGTTAGCTGAAAAAGAAAAAGAAAGAAGAAACATGGTGTTTCAGAAAAGAATTTCAGAAGAAGATACAAGGATGATGATGACCCCAGTATTGGTCCTTTAGGACAACCATCTGGTAAGTATGATTATTTGGTTTCTTATTCCCCTCCACCTCATTGGAAACCTCTATCTCCTCCACCAACTTTGTATAAACCTTGTAAACCTTTTCTCCCTCCAGGAGAATCACTTCTACCAAAACCTTCACTTACTACCCCACCGTACAAAAAACCGTCGCTCAAAAACCCACGTAAAAACCCTTTGCCATATTAGTACCAAGCCCTAAGTTGGATTAAAAGGAATCACTTTCGAGTTCGAATCCTTTGATTCCCGAAACCTGTATGTATCAACCTACTTCCTATGAAGAAGATTTTCTTCCTCTTAAGGAGTTTAACAATCTTGAAACCTAAACAAAAGCAACACCTTTTGTAAAGAATCCAAATATTACTAAACCAAATGGGCAACAATGGCAAATCTCTCAAGCTGAAGCTGTCTTGAACTGGCAGACTGGAAATTCTCTAGCATAAAACAAGAAGTTGTAGAACATTGAAAAGAAAGCTGATCAAGTGTCAGAAAAAGAAGAACATCTTTCTAAGAGAGATAATTTGTTCCTTAGTGCTATTAGTAATATTTAACTTTGGGTAGAACAAAGAAGTTGTCTTGAACTTACAGACTGAAAATTCTCTAGCACAAAACAAGAAGTTGCAGATCAATGAAAAGAAAGTTTATCAACTGTCAAAAAAAGTAGAACAGCTTTCAAAGAGAGATTATTTGTTCCTCGGTTCTATTAGTAATCTTCAACTTCAGGTAGAACAAAGAACACAAGAGATGGTTTGATAAGGCTTAGTGATCGATTGTCTCAAATCAATTAGAAAAAAGCAAAGGTTATCGAACTAAAAGAATAGTAAATAACTTGAAACTTTACATCAACAACAACCTAAAACCCAAATGCCTTTTGACTCTATGGATATGTTTTCCACACCCTTTGAATCAAAATCTCCTTTTACTCAACCCTCAACTCCTGTTAAAGTCATTACCTCCTAGACAACTTGATAGTTTTGAACCTCCCCAAAAATCCTTCTTGTCCAAACTGAAGAAGGGAAAATTTCCAGCACAACCGTTCAAACAAACATACCCCTCAAAGCCTTAATCCACTAAGTAAACATCCTAAACTGTTTTTCCCATAGAACTTAAATAGCTTTCCTCTTCTTCTACAGAATCAATGGAAGCTGAACCCAAACTTAAACCCCCAAAAAGAAAAACTGATGATGCAATGATCATTAATCCAGTGACCTCTTTTCTTACTATTGTATCAACAAAACTATGCCTTTTCAATCCTCTATTAAAACAGAAGAAAAGTCAAACAGTTCTGATACTTCAGAAACTTCTGTTACATCATATAAAAATACCTGGAGTTCAGATTCTAATTCTGAACAAGTGGCTCGGTATATGTACCAAGCTCCTTGTAGAAACTCAATAAGATCTTTCGGAACAACTGTTGTACATTCTGATGATGAGGAAGAAGAAGTCAATAGACCAGATCCACCACCTCCTCGGACTAAACCACCATAGAATGTTCAGTTTACTTTAGAAGATATCCCTCTATCAAAATATAGGGATTTTTTTTTCAAGAGTTTCTAGCATGGATGCAAACTCTATAATACCCTTAACTCACTATACTACACGTACAGTAATCGGATATTTTAGCTATCCCATTAGTATTAACGTCACAAGATCATGCTATATTAGATAGTTTAGTGAAAAAAAATTTACATTCATACATCGATGATACTCATAAGCAAACTGTAGACACCGAGTCCCGAGATAGTGCAAACCAAAGTTGTCCAGTGATGAAATTAGCGCCTATTCATAGGCAAAGAGGTTAGAAGTGGTGGTTTTCTTATCAAATTTATTTTTTAGAAATAAAAAATATATTAAAAAATAAAAAAAAGATTGGAAGTGATAGTATTCTTGTCAAAATTGTTTTAAAAAAAAATTCGAAAGTTTGCGGCCACTAGCGCGCAAGAGCAGGTGCCCCTCACACGTGGGCACTGGGGCGAGTGCCCCCAGTACTGCTCACAGCACACACTGACTTGCGGCCAGACCGCCTCGCTCTAATTTTGGCCTCTATAGCTTTTTTTGTGTGATTTTTGGACCCAAATTGATTTTTTATCCCCTTTTTACGGGATTTTAAGGTTTTTTTCCATATTTTAAACTTCAACAAAGAATATTTTAATTTAATTAAGTATTCTTTCCCTAATTTAACTAGGTTTTCCTTTTTTAATAATTTAAATAGGAAAACTTAAGAGAAAATAGGGAGACATTTTTTGGTGGCAAATTTTTCTTTTATTTTTCAAGAGAATATTTTCTACATTTTTTTCTTCTTCTTCAAAGAGATTTTTTAAGGTTTCAAAAATTAATTCTTAATAAAAAAAATCATTGTTGAGACAGAAAATAATTCTTTATTCTTGGAAATCTTAATTTTCTACCATTATTTTTTGGACAAACCTTTTTATTTGAATTTTTCTTTCTAGGGAGATAAAATTTCAATTTTTATCATTTTAATTCTATTTTCGTGAATTTAGACAAGAAAATCAACCATTTTTTTTTATTTATCAAATCCAATTCTCAGAGTAAATATTTTGAACTCGATTTTATTTTATATTTTTTTATTATTTTTCATTTATAGTCAATTAATCACCATGTATATTTTTGGATTCATTGGTTATTTATTTATTTTATGTGATTTTAGTCATAGATTTAATATTATGTAGCATTCTTTTTACTTTATTTTTTATTCTATTTATTTATTTGATTGTTCATCATTTGTTTTTGTTATTTCTTATTATTATTATTATTATTATTATTATTATTATTATTATTATTATTATTATTATTATTATTATTATTATTATTATTATTATTATATGTGTTAATTTGTTAATCTATTAATTTATTTATTTCACTATGTCATTTAATTTATTTGTCATTCATAATGTATTTTATTTATTTAATTCATTTTTTATTTTTTATTTATGTTTTTAATTATTTTTTTTTGATTTAATTACTGAAATTAATTTTATTTGTGTTTTTTTTGTTCCAATCCTTATTTTTCTTAGCTTGAGCAACCTTGCGAGTGAATTGGGAGATCCAGGAGATTTTTGTTGGTTTGATTTATTATTTTTATTATTTTATTATTTTATTTATTTTGTCATGTAATTTGTAATAAAATTATTTTATTTTATGCACATAAAATCAAAAGAAAATCATAAAAATATTTATATTAATAAATTAGGTATTTTTCTAATAAAATAGGACCAATGTCCTAATTTCAATCAATAAAAATTTATTTTTAAAAGAAGAGTTAATTTTCTCAAAATGAGATCACTCATTCCGGTTTTCTCGATAACACCCAAAAATAACTCTTCGATTTTTTAAGTGAATATGAAGGAACCAATATTCCTATTCCAAATAAATACCCCGTTTATGTATCTTATTTGTTTATTTAATTTTATATTTTGGGGAATTGTATTTTTTGTCCCAATTTCCTTTTATAATTTATTTTGTATTTTATCGCTTTTTTTATCGTTTTCTTACGATACTTGATGCGCGCCTTAATTTTAATGCGTGACTGCGTGAGATGGGAGATGAAAATTTAATTGTTAAAAGCTCACTTATAATTAACTAAGACATTAATAAGAGTGAAGTTCTGAATCTTTCTCTAATTTAGACTCCAGAGGTTAAACGAACTTTTCCAATTTTAAATTATGTGGTGACTCCAAAATAGCTCAAAAGTGGCTAAAGATTTTATAAGATTAGATGAACTTCCCTAATGCTCTATTGGGTGAGGATTCTAAAATATCTTATGTTACCCCAAAATCTAGATGCGAAAAAAGCTGGCCCTTTAGGACTAAAGCGGGTTCAGCGCGCATCACAATGGCGACACCACTAGGAATTTTGAGAATTTACTTTGAATGTGTCTTGGTTAATAAATATAA
Organism: Excoecaria cochinchinensis; assembly: GCA_947683425.1. Classification (NCBI taxonomy): domain Eukaryota; kingdom Viridiplantae; phylum Streptophyta; class Magnoliopsida; order Malpighiales; family Euphorbiaceae; genus Excoecaria; species Excoecaria cochinchinensis. The sequence goes on from CANTUQ010000043.1 coordinate 13,957,105, forward strand.
TTGAGCTTTTAAAATTAAAATTCTATCTTTTCAAAAATTACATTGCATCTATGTTAGAGCCTTAGAACTATTCTAGATAGTCCCTATTCTTACCCTGGTGCGTTTTCGAATCATGACTCTACGTTCACTCAATATAGGGAAGTGTTAAAGATAATCATCAGCCCAAGCCTTGTAGCTTTTGGTATATCAAATGGAGACCCAATTGGTCGTTATGTTTGTGATGAGCTAGACCCATTGACAGCGACCATGTTTCGGTAGCCCTAAAGTATCATCACCTTTCACTAAAGTTCATGTAATGGTAATAGAAACTTCCACTAGGTGACATGTACCTTAATAATATGCTTGCTATATGGGCCACTATATATTAAGTAAAATCAACTAAATTAAATGGACATTTATCAAAGGCTTTCATGCCTCGATGAGCCTATCTTAATTTGATTGAAGTGCTCAAATATATAATGGACAAAACTCATACGTATGCGCTTCAAATTGAGAGATGTTATGCTACCAGTTTTCCACCTTGCACCATATGCATCCATTGGGTTTCCCGTTAATCAATGGATCAAGCCTACCTACGAAAGAGACCACATTACCCCCTATATGGAAGTGATAAGGTTGGAAGGATCTACTTGCTTATCTGTGGTTATGAATGTTACATAACACACGATCATGCATCATTCTAACAATTTAAGTCTTGCAACTATTATAGATTTGTCTAAGTGGACTAGAGGTTTCGACAATCGGCCAGTAAGGACAAACCCGCTCTTTGAGTTGCTGGAATTAGTGTCTGATTGGGATTTTGAGTTACTCTTAACAACCAGTAAATCATCTTTAGAATCATCAAATGGTAGAGAAATTGGGGCTTTGACCACTCAAGACCTTGTCAGGAGAGCAGAGGATTTTTGTAATGACCTGAAAACTATCCTAGTAGTAATTTGACCTAATTAGAGTAATTGGGTAAGTTTAATTTGAGTTTACTAATTGTTGATCTAAGTGTAATTGTAATTGAGGACTTAATTGCATAAAATAAATAAGTTAAGTGGCCATTATGTGGTTGTGCATAATTAAGTTTAAGAAGGATTAATTAAGTGATAATGGAGTTTAGCTTTTTCTAATCAAGATTAGGGATAAGTAGTGGAATCCAAGTGCTGGTTGTTGGCTGCGCCAACACATTGAGTTGCATGCAATATAAAAAAGTTGATGAGAGAGAAAACTTTCATTTCCTACATCTATTCTTCAGCCATCCTCTCTTCAAGTCTTATGTTCTTCTTTTTCTTGTTTTCCTTAGGAGACCCATCATCTTTAGCCTTAGATTCAATGATTTCTCCTGAATGATTAATTGATTCATGAATAGAGTTGAGTTTCTGGATTAAGGTAAGTTATTGTATTAGGTTCTTCATCTTTTTATGCTCCTCTTTTATTTCTGAGTTGTTATGGAAATTTATGCTTTATTTCCAATTCTAGAATTAGATGCTTGAATTTAGTGGTAGAAACAAGGAAAGACAAGGGGAAAGAGAACCCAGTACCAAGTGAGCATAATTGGAGCTAAGGAGGAGAGGTTTGGGAAACTTGCTTGATTATGTTTTAATTTGTTAAATGCCCTAATTTGGAATGTGTATTAGTGTTATGTGTTACATGGAATTGAAGAAGTCTGTTGGTTGTGTTAGATTAATTGCTATGAATTGAATAGTAAGCATAAACCCTAATTTTCGGTGACATAGAAATTGTTGTATAATCTATGAATGAATGAATATGTAATGTGAATTTGAGTATGCTGTAGAGTTCATGTTTGTATTATGGAAGTCTGGTTTGATTATGATGAAAAGTTATGCTAAGTAAGTAGGTTTGAAGCTTGATAAGTTGGGAAGTGTAGAAATGGGTTGTGTACCTTTTAACCTACTCGGAGTACCTAGGTCATAAAATGAGTTTTATATATTTATCATGAATGAGATCAATTGGATTGAAATCACATTGTATATACCTTAAAATGTTGTAGAAATAGCTTTGCTGTTTTGAGGACTCAAAGGTCTTCAAAAGTGCCTCCATTGTAGTCAAAATTCTGTAGGAGGGCTTTTGGCTTTTGGAACAAGTTGTGTTCCTTTGGCCATAACTCCTTAATTTGAAGCTCAATTGTAATGAGAATTGTGCCATTTGAAAGTTAGCATGTAAGTGAACATTTTGTTAAAAGGTTATGTTGGTTGAAAATGGCGTTTTGATGAGTTTCAATGGTCATGTATTTTGAGGTAGGAAATAGGGTTTGAAAGGAGTAAGTTAAGTGCCTTTGATTTCCTGTTTTGCCTCAAATTTGTATATATCACGGTCACAACCAAATTATTATCACCTTGAGGTATGCAGGTTTTCTATTCTGTTCTGGATCATTTGCATGTCACGGTCATAACCATTTGGTTATCACCGTAAGATGCTTTTGATCTATATTCTGTTTTGGAATGCTTGTATGTCAAGGTCACAACCATTTGGTTACCACCGTGAGGTACTTGAACTTTCTTCAATTATTTTGAAAACACTACCTAATATTGTATAAGTGTATGATTGGGAATTCAATTAAGTTTGGCAACATTTAATTAGACCTATAATGCAAATGTGTTTAATGAAATGTAAATCTATATGATAGAGTGTGAGCATGATTGAAAATCCATATATATGTGCAAGATATCTTATGATATGGTATTGTTTAATGTGACTATGTAGATATCATTTATGCAAATGAATGAATGTTAACTGGAATTAATAATTTAGCCTGCAAGTCGAGTAGTGGATAGATAGGCATGCCTATAGGGTCTAAGTGTTGCAGCCGAAGCGTTTGATTCCATCTGCAATTCCTAATGCGTATTGAATCCTTCTTGGGTTCATAAGAGTGCTTATATTTATATTATTAATTATATCGGTACCTACGAGTGCTAATGCGAACATATGTATCTTCGAATACAAATGCGAAATGTGGTACTTACGAGTACAAATGCGATACCGTTATCCGCGTCTATAAATTGCAGGTAAGGCAAATAATAAATGATTAAACATTAATGAGCAAAGTGATTATTATGTGATGTAAGAATGAGAATATGATGTGTTATAACATTGTCCTGCAATATTGTGATGTTGAGTGTCTGTCTAATGATGCTATGTTAACGAAACATGTTATAATGAGGCATGAATATAAAGTATGTATCTTTTATTGCTCAATGAATGTTATATATGTGTATATTGTATGTTGCTTCCCCACTAAGCGTTATCACTTAGCACGAGTTTTTAATCCGTGTAGGTTCCGAAGTGAAACGTGATTAAAGGGCAGTCCCGCAACTTTGTTGGTCAACACTATGATTCACTGCTTAGTGTAGGTTTTGGCATTTTGTAATATGTAAACGTAATTAATTATTTTGGCATGTAAAGGTATGTAATGTAACAACCGAACATGATATGTAAATCGAAGTTGAAAGTATGTATAAAAGTATGCATTTTGGTAAATGATTTACCGCGTGTAATTGAAATTTATTAATTCAGGAATTTGCATGTGTTTATGCTATGAGATGTACCTGCATAATGTGCGTGTGCGACGCGCCCGAACCCCGCTCGACATCCGGATCGCCCTCGAGAATCCGCTTTTAGAATCCGAGACCAGATGGAGGTTCGTTAAAACTCGTGAAAGCTGATCACTTTGCAATGGACGGGGATTCACCCCCATTCCATTATTGGCAATCAACTTACGAGAGCGTCTATTGGGTATCATAAGGCAGGTATCACGGAGTCGCCACCCAACAAAACATTGGGAGATGAATTCTAACCTTATGAGGCCAAAACCAGAGAGTTCAGGACCTCACTCTTATTCATACTTTTAGTTAATGTTATGTGAATGGGTTTTTAGAGTCAATTATTTTATCTCTCTTCTCACACGATTCATGCAAATAAATTAAAGCGCATCACAAGCACATAAAAAAGCAGTAAATAAAGCAATAAATAAAATATAATTACAATTATGCAAAAATAAACGCAAAATCCATAATAGTTTTAAAATGAAAATACATACATAAATCGGGCCATTCATTTAGACGAGAACATTGGTTCCTAACTACTTATCTTATAAAAAAGCAGAGTTCGCAAACTGATTTTATAAAAAAGGTCGAAGTGATCTCATTTTAGTGAAAACGTGAACCTTTTATTTTTGGGGTGAAAACAAAGACATTGGTCCATTTTTAACAAGTTTTAATTTTAGTAGAAAATATTTTGTGTGGTGGTTCTTTTTAAGCACGATCGAAAATCTTTTATTATTACAGTCCTCAAGCAAATGAAAGAAAATAAAATAATAGATACATATTTCAGAATAATAAATAAACCCCTAAACTATTCGCCTCGATCGTGCTTCACCTAACTCCATGGGCAAGCCGTATACCCCTCACATTACGGACCCTTGACCACCTAAGATTTACAAAACGCGAGGATTGCTCTCCTGAGCTGCACCGAGTCTACTCCAGTGCGAAGTTCCATCTTCTGATGGTATTAGTTCTTATTTAGATATTTCCTGCAAAGTTATGTGCACAGAAGTATATACAAGAAATTGTATGCGTGATATGAGATGTAGATGTTTGTAAAAATGGATGACTATGTCTTAGGTGGTCAAGGGTCTGATATGTGAGGGGCATACGGCTTGCCCAGAGCGCGCACGGGCGGGCTAATTTTTTTTTTTAATTTAAAATAAATTAAAGTAAAATGAAAATAAAAATGATAATAAAAAAAAGGAATAAAATAAAATAAAATAAATAAATAAAAAAGAGTAAAGATGCAAAATTTTGAATTGAAATTCTTAGAGGAATAAAGGGAATTTTCGATAAGGTGAGCATCATTTTTGACATCTTTACTGGCAAGTATCATTCTCATCATCGGATAATCCTGATCTTGGACCGCCTCGGGACCCGGTGTCTACAGCGTGTCGTAATGAACCTCTTTGACTACCATAGCGAAGCTATGTGAGTGGTTGGGGATAAGCGTTATAATTTTAATCGGAGAATGTTAAAGATGATGGGAGCCGTGGCTGAAAGGATTGCACATCCTCTGGCTGCACAACCACCTATTGCTCCACAACCATCGATAGCTCCTGCTATGGGTTAAGTTGAATCGCCTACTGGCGAAGAGGCTCCCATTGTAGGTAATGCTGCCCACTAACCTGTTAACCAGCATAGAGCTGCAGCAACTGTTGAGCCAAGAAGGGCAAGGATCCCTAATCTCGATGAGGATTTTATGATTGAGGAGGGAGATAAAGAGCCAATAGCACCTCAAGCTGTGAGAGGTAGAGCATCCAGGGTGGAGGATGAGGCAATGAGAGAAATGAAAGCAATAGATTGAAGTAATCACCAGCTTGTTATCAGCTAAAAAGGAGATCAACCACAAGGATAGAGATTTAACGAATGAAGAGTTGTTGCCCCAAAGGTTTAAGATGCTTGAGCTACCGAAGTTTGATGGTATTTCGGACCCGTCTGCACACATTACGCAGTATACTCTGGTGATGAGGGGCACAGGGTTGACCAACAAGCAAAAGATGGAATATTTCTGCCTTAGTTTGGTGGGTCCGACACTAGACTGGTATTATGGGTTGGACAGGAGGTCCAAGGAGGATTGAGATCTTTTGACTGAAGATTTTTTAAGGCAATATGATTGCAACGCGAGAATAGAGGTCACCTTAAAGGACCTCGAACTCTTATAGCAAAGGAGTGATGAGTCATTCCATGAATACCTCACCAGATGGAGGAATAGGGTCATGGAGATGAAGCAGAAGTCTGACACCGCTGACCAGTTCAGATTGTTCATCAGGAACTCCTGCCCTTACTTAAGGGACTTACTCAGCTTTAAAGGGCTCAGAGATTGGGAGTCGCTTAAAGATATTGCTAAAGGCTGAGAGGGCTTACCTAGCTAAGAAAGCAAGTAATGAGAGCTTTGCCCGAAGGAACCACGGCAATTAGGGGGCTGATAAGTCAGCATGGACTAGCAATGGCAATCGAAATGGGAACATAGCAGAAGTGTCGACTACTGAAGGAAATCAAAGCCATTACTCTAACCTGGGTAGATCCTTATCTTGGGTTTTCGAGAGACTAATAAAAAAGGGAAAATTGCAGCCATTACAGGCTAGGCCTGCCTTAAGTCAAGAGAAACCTGGTTATAGAGCGAATAGATTTTGTGCTTTTCAGCAGCACACTGGGCACTTAACAGATTAGTGCTGAATTCTGAGGGATCGAATTCAGGATCTCATCGACAACAAGGAGATCATTGACCCAGAGAAGAGGGGGAAATAAAGGTTAAAGCCGATGACAGATGAAAGATATTGGTCGCAGCACCTGCATCACTAGGAGTTCTCTTTAGTAAATAAGTTTGTCTTTATATTTGAACTTTTCAATAATGATGTATGCAGTACTGATCATTTTAATTATATTAATGATTTTTGCTTATGTGTCTCATAATTTCACTATACATGATCACAACTATTTACATTAACTCATCAAATATTACTTCATTTGATCTCGGTACTTTCCAAACGAAGTCCTAAAAACATCTGATTTAACTCCTGAAAAGAGAAAAATTCTGAGAGATTCTCGAAAGGATAAATAATAATAATAATAATAATAATAATAATAATAATAATAATAATAATAATAAAGGAAAAGCCTTTGCCTGGTCCTGGAATGACTCTAGAAATTGACAAAAACTCTACTAGGGCAATGCTGCTTCAATATGCCAACATGACAACGAACAAAATTTCAAAAGCAATTCCTTTGCCTCCTCGGCGTCTAGGACGCATACGATGCAGCCAAATGGAACCAAGCTCCAATCATTAAGGGGCTACATCAGAATCTATACAAATGAAACTTTAGGCCTTCGCAGTGAAAATAATTTGAAAAAAAAAGAATCACAGTTTGGTTCTAAATCTTATGAGGCTGGCTTCTAACCTAATCTCTACCATTAAGGGCTACTTCAAAAATCAAGCCACCAAAGCCAAAAAAAAGTGTATGGGCTTTAATAGTAAAAGTCCAAACGGAGAGCTCACTGTCTCAGCCAGTGTGCACAGGGGTCAAAAAGAGCACTATTAAAAGGAATAACCGTCCCGACTGACAATGATAAAAGTAATCCCAAAGGAGTAAATAGACCTCCAAAAACTGAAGAAGGTCTTATGGCAAAGGATTAAAAAAAAGAGAAAAAATAATAATAAATGCCCCATGGGTTAATAATTGAAAAAAGGCGACCTCGCTAAAATTGGGAGCCCTACCAGAGTGAAAACCGAAAAAAAAGGTATCTTAGGCAAAAATTAAAGGCTAAGAGAAAATCTTCAATCATGAAAGCCCAAGAGAGCTGATTGATAATAGGAGTTTGATGCTCACAGGTCTTATCCTGAGATTATATGAGGTATTGTATTTGTGGACTTAATGCCAAATCAGGATTTTGTGTGATGAAATCAAATTGAAACATATACATTTATGCAGTGATATACTGATATGATCGGAACTGTTCATTTTGAATGATCAAAGTTGTCTAGTTCTAAGAAGCGAGTAATACGTTGTTATTATCTGCCTTCTACTTCTCTCACTACTCAGGTGCCTCAGCTGATTCATCATGTCATCAACTATAAAGCCAATCCTACAGCACCTTTATGAGAAAAATCAAGTTCATACAGCCATGATTTAGGATGTAAGTACATGTTGATCGCCATTGGAGGATCTATAATAACAGTTTCAGCCTCTCTTACGATTTTAAACAAAAAAGGCCGTTAGAAATGAAAACTTTAACTTTCTCTGTAAGCAAAAGTTAGGCAGAAAGACAGGGTGAAAACCCAAAAAATAGTCAATCTATCAAAAAAAAAAAAAAACCGCTGGATTGTGTTGGGTCCATTCTAGACAAAAGTTACGCACAAGGACATATGAAAATCCGGAAAGGGCGCATTTCTTGCTAAGAAAAGCTATTGTGAAAATCCACAAGGGACACACTACCTTACAAAAAAATGAATGATTATAGGTATCAGATGAGAACCTCACAAACACAAAGGCATGAAATCCAAAACCAATTCCAAAGGGCATCGGTCCCACTGTAAATTGTGACCAGTCCGGCTATCGCCTCCAAACTCACTTAGATGAATTCTTGTCTCGCAGTTCTGCATGACCCATTCATTTCACGTGCATGCTCACTATTTTTTCTAGATATTTGGCTTCCCAGTTTTGCAGTAAGAGAGATCCGATGCGGACACCTGAAAAAAGGCGAGTGGTTACATCAAACCAAGCACCAGTTCGAAAAATCAGCCAAAGACATCTTAAGGGGCACCCATCCAAAGACCTCTTAGGGGGTAACTAGATAAAGACCTCTTAGGGGGCACCCATCCAAAGACCTCTTAGGGGGCATATATCCTCAAATTAGCCAGAAACCTCTTAGAGGACACAATATTAAATCTCAGAAGGTTTAACATGATGATGACACTACCACTCCACAGAGGGTTAGAATGATCACGGTACTACCGCTTCAATAAGACTTCATCGGGGATCAGCAAACCGTCCCTTAAGGGGCATAAGTTCCTTAGGGAATAGCAAATTATCCTTCAGGGGGCATAAATTCCTTAGGAAACAGCAAACCATCCTTCAGTAGAACAACTATTCTTTAGGGAATAACAAAACTGGTCCTTCAGGGGGTTTTCCATCCAACGTTAAATCAATAGGGGTTAACTTATCGACAGGCTAGCGATAAGTGTCCCGACAACATCATTTAGTTCGAAAAGATAGCTGCCTCAGGTACGTGTCTCTTTCCTTCTTTTCTCTGAGTTTTGGCTCACTTAGGCACCCATACAGTAGTTTCCCCAAAACTGGGGACAACTGTAGACACCGGATCCCAAATCAGCCCAGACCAGGGTTACCCAGTGATAAAATTAGCGCCTGTTCATAGACAAAGAGGTTAGAAGTGATAGTTTCCTTGTCAAATTTGCTTTTTTAGAAATAAAAAATAAAAATAAGAAAGAAGGCTGGAAGTGATAGTGTTCTTGTCAAAATTGCCTTTATAAAAAAAAAATTTGGAGACTTGCTACCACACATACGTCGAAACCATTATTGAAGGCAATGCAGTGATGGCCTTAATGGACATGGGGGCAGATACCGTATACATGGATTGGCCTACCATACACGAGGGAGAAAGGCTTCATTAAAGGGGTCAATGCGAAGAGCCTTGCAATCGAGGGCATACCTCGGGACACGGACATTCAGATTGGCCAATGGAGAGGTAAGGATAATATTACCATCGCTCTCCTCAATGATAAAAATTTTTACTTGGGGATAGATTTCCTCCACATGGTGAAGGTATTTTTAGTTCCCTACGCCAATACCCTGTATATCATGGCCGAGGGACATCCATATGTCGTGCCAATTGCTAGGGAACCAGGTGAAGGAAAAGGGCTATCCGAACTCACAAGCATTAATGGAATCTAAAGGCGACAGGAGCGTTGCTTGGATAAGGGAGTGGAGGAACACCTCACCAATTGTGTGGTGCGCCACCCAATGCCCACACGTAAATAGCTAGGGTCTGCCTACAAGCGGGGCAAGCTGGTAGCCAATCCAGCATTTGCGATAGTTCGAGGGGCATATTCGAGCATTTGGGACCTTAAGGCGACGAGGGCGTCGCCCAAGCGAGTTGGGAAGGATGTCACCTCATCGCCGATGACTGTACCCTCTAAAGAGGATAAGGAGCTTGGTCGCGCTTAGCAACAGGAGACATGGAAATGTTCCAGCCGTCACTCACCAAGAAATCTTGCCAATCCGAACCTCTTTCTGCGAGGTTCCTTGCCGAGCCGAACCTCCTTCTATGAGGTTCCTCGCCCATTCACCTAGTGAACCTCCTTTGCACAATTCTGCGTGGGATGAACCTCTTTTCGCCCAGATTCGGCCTAGAAGCTTCCTGAACCTCTTTTCGGGCTGTTTTGTGCCCAGTTTGGCCTAGAGCCTTCTAGAAGGGTCTAGACTACTCTTTAACTTGTAATTAGCCTAGAGAATTCTAGATAGGCAATATTAGCCGTAGAATTAAATTAATTCCCACCGTCCATTAGGGAGGGGGATAGGCATAAATAAGTGTAACCCATTAATTGTACATAAGTTGCTCATTTATGCAACATAAAGCATTCTCCTAAGTTCGCTTGTGTTCTTATTTAGCTTCCTTAGCTTTCTCAAAGCCTAAGTCAAGCATTCGCAGGAAAGGCTTACTAGGAAATTGGGAGATTTTGCTAGTGCCACACGTGGCTATTATGTGTGAGAAATTTAGCCCGTGACACCTCACGCGCTGGCAGCCGCAAACCTCCGAATTTTTTAAAAAAAATTCAATTTTGACAAGAACACTATCACTTCTAACCTTCTTTTCTTTATTTTTATTTTTTAATATATTTTTTATTTTTTATTTTTAGAAAATAAATTTGACAAGGAAACCATCACTTCCAATTTTTTTTCCTGTGAACGTGTGCTAATTTCATCATTGGGTAATCCTGGTCTGGGCTGCCTCAAGACTCAGTGTCTACAGTTGCCCCCCGTTTTGAAAAAAAATAGTGCAGGGGTGTCTAGGTGAGCCAAAACTCAGAGAAAAGAAGGAAAGAGACACGTACCTGAGGCAGCTATCTTTTTGGACTGGATGATGTTGTTGAGATACTTATCGCCAGCTTGTCGACAAGTTAACTCCTGTTGATTTGACGTTAGATGGAAAGCCCCCTAAAGGACCAGTTTTGTTATTCCCTAAAGAACGGTTGTCCTGCTGAAGGATGGTTTGCTGTTCCTTAAGGAACTTATGCCCTTTGAATGACGATTTACTATTCCCTGAGGAACTCTTATTGAAGCGGTAGTGTCGTGATCGTGCTAACCCTCTGTGGAGTGGCAATGCCATCATCGTGCTAACCCTTACAAAAGTGGTGGTGCCGTGATCGTGCCAACCCTCGTTGGAATGGTAGTGCCATCATCATGCTAACCCTTCTGAGATTTGAAGTGGTAGTGCCGTGATCGTGTCCGTGAAGTGGTAGTGTCGTTATCGTGATAACTTTTTTGAGATTTGATATTGTATCCCTTGAGAGGTTTTTGGCTAATTTGAGGATATATAACCCTTAGAGGTCTTTGGCTGGATTTTTAGATAGGTGCCCCCTAAGAGGTCTTTGGATGGTTGCCCCCTAAGAGGCCTTTGGATGGGTGCCCCCTAAGAGGCCTTTGGATAGTTTCCCCCTAAGAGGCCTTTGGATTGGAGCCCCCTAAAAGGTTTTTGGCTGGTTACCCCCTAAGAGGTCTTTGGATAGGTGCCCCATAAGAGGTCTTTGGCTCGTTTTTCGAACTGGTGCTTGGTTTGATATAGCCACTCTCCTTTTACCTGTGTCCGCATCAGATCTCTCTTACTGCAAAACTGGAAAGCTATATATGCAGGAAAAATAGTGAGCATGTACGTAAAATGAATGGGTCATGCAGAAATGTAGGACAATAATTCATCTTAGTGAGTTTGGAGGCGATAGCCGAACTGGTCACAATTTGCGGTCGGATCGATGCCCTTTGGAATTGCTTTTGGATTTCGTGCCTTTTGGTTTGTGAGGTTCTCATCTAATACCTGTAGTCAATCATTTTTTTGTAAGGTCATGCGTCCCTTGTGGATTTTCACAGTAGCTTTTCTTAGCGGGAAATGCGTCCTTTTTGGATTTTCACATGTCCCTGTGCCTAACTTTTGTCTGGAATGGACCCAAACCAATCCAGTGGCTTTTTTTGGACAGATTGCCTGTTTTAGGTTTTCACCCTGTCCTTCAGCCTAACTTTTACTTAGAGAGCCAGTTACGGTTTCATCTCTAAAGGTCTTTTTTTTTAAATTATAAGAGAGGTTGAAGCTGTTATTAGAGATCCTCCAACGGTGATTAGCATGTACTTATGTCCTAAACTATGGCTGTATGAGCTTGATTCTTCTCATAAAAGTGTTATAGGATTGGCTTCACAGTTGATAACAGGATGAATTAGCTGAGGTACCTGAGTAGGGAGAGAAGCAAAGGGCAGATAATAACAACGTATTACTCGCATTTTAGAACTAAACAACTTTGATAATGCAAAATGAACAATTATGATCATATCAGTATATCATTGCATAAATCCATATGTTTCAATTTGATTTCATCACACATGATCTTTATTTAGCGTTAACTCGAAAAATATAAGTCCTCATCTAATCTCAAGATAGATCTTATGAGCATCAAACTCCTGTTATTAATCAGGCCTCTCGGATCTACATGATTGAAGATTTTACCAAGGATACTTTTTTTTCGGTTTTCACCTTGGCAGGGCACCCCATTTTAGAGAAGTCACATTTTTTTTGTTTTCAACCTGCAGGGCATTTATTATTGTTTTTTTTTTCCTTTTTTCCCTTTGTTTAGCCTTTGCTATAATACCTCCTTCAATTTTTCAATGACTATTTGCTCATGTGGTCTTACTTTCATCATTATCAGCCGGGATGGCTGTTCCATTTAATAGTGCTCTTTTTGACCCCCGTGCAAATTAGCTGAGATAGTGAGCTCTTTGTTTGGACCTTTACTGTGAAAGCCCATACCCTTTTTTTTGGGCTTTTGTGGCTTGATTTCTGAGTTCGCCCTTAATGGTAGAGATTGGGTTACAAGGCAGTTTCATATGATTTAGAACAAAACTATGTTTTTTTTTTCTACTATGAAGGCCCAAAGTTTCGTTCGCCTAGCTTCTGATGCAGCCCCTTAATGATCGGGCCTTGGTTTCATCTAGCTGTATCATATGTGTACTAAATGTTGAGGAGGTAAAGGAATGGCTTTTGAAATTTTATTCGTTGTCATGTTGGCATATTGAAGCAGCATTGCCCTGGCAGTGCCTTTGTCAATTTCTAGAGTCATTCCAGGACCAGGCAAAGGCTTTTTCCTTTATTATTATTATTATTATTATTATTATTATTATTATTATTATTATTATTATTATTATTATTATTATTATTATTATTATTATTATTATTATTATTATTATTATTATTTATCCTTTCTAGAATCCCTCAGAATTTTCCTGTCTTCAGGAGTTAAATTTGTAAGGCCCCAACTCGTACCCTAATAGTTTTGAGTATTTGTGATGTATGGCAGTGGCTTGTATACGTGTGTTTAGGACGCATTTGGTATTTTATAGAAGTCTAGGTTAATATTATTATTGACCTTAGGGATTTAATTACAAAATTTAGAAAGTTTAGAGGGTAATATAAGACAGTTTTTAATTATGTGGTTTGAGTATGTTTTGAGAAAAAATGAAGGATTAGAAGAGAATTTTGCCAAATCTATCACAAAAGATTGACAAGTGGATAATGGAGATAAGGAAAGAGAAAGAGGAGATAAGATTAACTTTTAAGCAAAGAGTGAGAATGTGAGAGTGAAATCTGCCTCCTCCCTCTCTCGTTTTCCTCTTCCATTCTAGCTCTCTCTTTTCCTCTTTCCTTTGCCTAATTCATCTCTCTCAGCTGCTTTAATTTGTTAGTTGGTTTGGCAAATTTAAGACTTAATCAGGTAAGTGAATAGTCTTTCTTTTCTTCCTCTTCTTCTTCTTCTTCTTCTTCTTCTTCTTCTTCTTCTCTTCTCCTTGTGTTTGGTAGCTGTCTATGTTTGGGTTTTTAGCGATTGGTGTTGTTTGGTTGATTTGTTCAGAAATTCTAGCTAGAGAAGCAAAAGGGAAGGAAAAAGTAGGAGGCAGTGCTGCCAATTAAGTTTTTAAGAGCTTAGGAGCTAAGGTTTGGGAATTTGTGTTAATTTGTGTAAATATTGCTTTCGAACCATTGATATGAATTTCTGGAAAATTGAGATATTATGCATGTTTATTTGCATGATTGAGTTGGGTTTTGACAATTGTGAGTTGGAATTGGTAGTGAATTAGTGTATATAAGTTAGGAGTGACTTATTGTGGTAATTGGGGAATTTTCTAGGTTTTAAACCTTGAGATTCAAATTATCTTATTTTGCCTTCTTAATCATTTCTTTAAGTGTAAAACTTGGGTAATATGATGGCTAATATGTTTTGATGATTTGTGTGTAGAGATTCTAGAGGTTAATTGCATATTGGTGGGGAAGTTTGGCTTGAGGAGAGCTGTATAGGTCAGCATCAGAGCATGATACAGAGCAAAGTCATTCGAGCTTTCACCGAGGTGTCCTCTGTTGCGAGCACAACAGAGAGTTCGGTAGCCATACTTCTGCCAGGCTATTCCTTGTCACGAGCTCATTTGTGTGTGCGAGAGTGACCGAGGCCCTTCTGTCCTCTGCTGCGAGTGCGACCTTGTGCGCGAGTGCGATAGAGGCTTTCTAGCTCTCTGTCGCCAGCGTAATTGGTTGTCTAGAGCGTGACCTTTGGTAGAATCCGTCTTTGTCGTGGGCACGGTCGTGAGCGCAACCCTTTTATGTGCATTGAATATTTATTATTTGTTATACTTTGAATGGTTTTTCACTTATGATTTACATATGTTTTTATATATGAACTATAATATGCTTTATCGTGTGAACAATATTTGGATTAATATCTTAGCTTGCTATAGTTACGTAGTGCATAAATAGGCATGCCTATAGGGTTCTGTTTGCTGCAGCCTATGCTTTTCTTTGGACCCTGATCAGGTCCTTATGCGTTTGGATCCTCGTGATCCCTATGTGATTTGGATCTTGCTTAAGATCCTTATGCGTTATTATTTTTTTTAAAAGAAAAGAAGAAAAAGAAAATCTGTTTGTACCTATGGGTACCTATGCACTCACTCGTTATCCACTTCATTGAATTTGCAGGCGTAACTATTATGCTTATAATATGAAATAATGCGAGTTGCTGAAATGATCTTGTGTGAAGGGATAGAGTGACGCTTTATTTATATGTATATGCCATGCGTATGTGAATTGCATTGACGTCCACTGTGAGTGGTCGTTCATCTCTTGTTTTCCCCACTAAGCCATTGAGCTTAGCGCGGGTGTTTCATCCGTGCAGATGTGGAAGCGGTAGAAGATTTTGGAAGGATTGATCCGCAGCAGCCAAGGTCAACACAATAGGATGGGCTTTTGTTATAGTGTTAGGTTTTGTATTTGTCCAGATGTAAAGATTTTGGTATTGTAATTATATAACTTTTGTAATGTAACCAAGTATGTATTTTGTCAGACTTGTATCTGTTTTTATGTAAGAATGATTCTGTATTACAACTCAGCAATGTAAATATTCTGTTTATGAATGAATGAGATGTTTAAAAGGGAAAGTTTTTGTTAGCCTCGATTATGTTATGTGAATATAAGTATGTATTTTTACACATGCGTTATATTGAATGTTTTTTGTATGCTTTATTTCTGCATGGTAGCAGCCCTTGCCTATCGAGACACTCACTTCTCTACAGAGGGTGAGCTTCCCTACGTATAGGTAAGGGGTGTTACAAAATCAGATGCTTTCAAGGCTTTTTTTGGAAAGTACCGAGATCAAATGAAGTGATATTTGATGAGTTAATGTAAATGGTTGTGATCATGTATAGTGAAATCATGAGAAACATAAGAAAAAATCATTAATATAATTAAAATGATCAGTACTGCATACATCATTATTGAAAAGTTCAAATATAAAAACAAACTTATCTACTAAAGAGAACTCCTAGTAACGCAGGCGCTGCAACCAATGTCTTTCATCTGTTATATCGTCTTTAAGCTTTATTTCTCCCTCTTCTCTAGATCAATGATCTCCTTGTTGTCGATGAGATCCTGAATTCGGTCCCTCAGGATTTGGCATTGCTCTATTAAGTGCCCAGTGTGCTAGTAAAAAGCACAAAATCGATCCGCTCTATGACCAGGTTTCCTTTGACTTAAGGCAGGCCTAGCCGGCAATAGCTGTAATTTTTCCTTTTTCATCAATCTCTCAAACACCCAAGATAAGGATTTACCCAGGTTAGAGTAATGCATCTGATTTGCTTTAATAGCTGACACTTCTGCTATGTTCCCATTTCGGTTGCTATTGCTAGTCCCTACTGACTTATTGGCCCCCTGATTATCATGGTTTCTTCGAGCAAAGCTCTCATTTCTTGCTTTTTTATTTAGGTAAGCCCCCTTAGCCTCTATGGCAATATTTTTAAGCAACTCCCAATTTTTAAACCCTTTAAAGCCGAGTAAGTCCCTCAAGTAAGCGCAAGAGTTCCTGATTAACAATGGTGTCAGGCTTCTGCTAAATCTCCATGAACTTATTCCTCCATCTGGTAAGTTATTCATGGAATGACTCGTCACTCCTTTACTGTAAGAGTTCAAGGTCCTTTAAGGTGACCTCCATTCTCATGCTGCAGTCATACTGCCTTAAAAACTCTTCAGTCCAAAGATCCAAATCCTTCTTGCACCTCCTGTCTAACCCGTGATACTAGTCTACTGCTCGACCCACCAGACTAAGGCAGAAATATTTCACCTTTTGCTTCTTGGTCAACCCTGTGCCTTTCATTACTAGGGTATATTGCTTAATGTGTGTAAATAGGTCCGAAGTACTATCGAACTTCGGTAGCTCAGGCATCTTGAACCTTTGGGGTAGCAGCTCTTCATCCCTCAAATCTCTATCCTCGAGGTTGATCCCCTTTCTAGCTGATAACAAGCAGGTGATTGCCTCAATCTGTTGTCTCATTTCTCTCATTGCCTCATCCTTCACCCTAGGTGTTCTACCCCTTATCGTTTGAGGTGCTATTGGCTCTTTATCTCCCTCTTTAATCACAAAATCCTCATTGGGATTAGGGATCCTTTCCCTTTTTGGCTCAATGAGTGAGCAGCTCTATGCTCATTAATAGGTTGGTGGCAGCATTACCTATAATTGGAGCCTCCCTGCCAGCAAACGGTTCAACTTGGCCCCAAAGAGGGGCTACCAATGGTTGTGGAGCAATAGGTGGTTGTGTAGCAGAAGGATGAGCAATCCTTTTAGCCATGCCCATCATCTCCAACATTCTTCGCTCAAAGTCCTCTAGTCTCCTTGCTAGGTCTTGAGTGGTTAAAGCCCCGGTTTCTTCTGCTATTGATGATTTTAAGGATGATTCGATGGTTATCGAGAGTGACTCAGAATCCCAATCAGACACCAATTCTGGCAATTCAAAGAGCAGATTTGTCCTTACTAGTCGACCGTCGGAACCCCTAATCCACTTAGACGAATCTATGATAACTGCAAGACTTAAACTGTTAGAATGATGCATAAATGATATATATGATGCATGATCATGTGTTATGCAACATTCACAACCACATATAAGCAAGTAGATCTTCCAACCTTATCGCTCCCACACAGGAGGTAATGCGGTCTCTTTCCTAGGTGTGCTTGATCTATGGGTTAACGGGGAATCCAATGGATGTGTATGGTGCACAGTGAAAAACCGGCATCATAACATCTCTTATCTAATGCGCATACATATGAAATTTGGCCTTTATGTATTTAAACACTTCAATTAAATTAGAATGGGCCCACCGGGGCATGAAAGCCTTTGATGAAAAAACCATCTAATTTATTTGATTTTGTTCAACATATGATGACATATATAGCAAGCATTGTATTAAGGTGCATATTAGCTAGGAGAAGTATCTATTGCTATCATATAAACTTTAGTCAAAGGTGATGGTACTTGAGGGCTACCCAAGCATGGTCCTTGCCAACAGGGTCTAGCTCATCACGAGCATAATGACCAATTGGATCTCCATTTCATATACCATGATAGTACAAGGCTTGGGCTGGCGATTATCCTTAACACTTCCCTACAGTGAGTGAACGTAGGGTCGTGTTTCGGGAATGCACTGGGGTAAGAATAGGGACCATCTACCTTAGTTCTAAGGCTCTAGCATGGATGCAATTTAATTTTTAGAA
Source organism: Excoecaria cochinchinensis (assembly GCA_947683425.1). Lineage (NCBI taxonomy): Eukaryota > Viridiplantae > Streptophyta > Magnoliopsida > Malpighiales > Euphorbiaceae > Excoecaria > Excoecaria cochinchinensis. The sequence goes on from CANTUQ010000043.1 coordinate 13,974,962, forward strand.
AAGAGATAGAATTTTAATTTTTTAAAGCTCAATTATATTTAACCAAGACATTTTTGAAACAAAGCCTCAAAATCCCCAGTAGAGTCACCACTGTGATGCGCGCCAAACCCGCTTTAGTCCCGGAGGGCCCTTTTTAGGGTCCGAAAGGGTTTGCGTCTAGATTTTGGGTAATATAAGATATTTTGAAATCCCCACCCAATAGAACATTGGGGAAGTTCATCTAATCTTATGAAACCTTTAGGCACTTTGAGGTATTTTGGAGTTGCCACCCAATTTAAAATTAGAAAAGTTCGTCTAACCTCTGGGGTCTAAACTAGAGAAAGATTCGGAACTTCTCTCTTATTAATACCTTGGTTAATTATAAGTGAGTTTTTAACAATTAAATTTTCATCTCTTATCTCATGCGGTCATGTATTAAAATTACTGCGTGCATCAAGCATCATAAGAAAACGATAAATAAAATACAAAACAAATTACAAAATGAAATTGAGACAAAAAATACAATCCCCCAAAATATAAAATTAAAACAAACAAACAAACAAATAAATAAATAAATAACATACATAAAACGGAGTATTTATTTGGAAATATTAGTTCATTCACATTCACTTAAAAAATGGAAGAGTTATTTTTGGGTGTTATCGAGAAAACCAGGATGATTGATCTCATTTTGAGAAAATTAACTCTTCTTTTAAAAGTGAATTTTTTTTGGTTAAAATGAGGACATTGGTCTTATTTTATCAGAAAAATACCCAATTTATTAATATAAATATTTTTGTGATTTTTTTTTCTGATAACCCAGCAAATATCATTTGTACTAAGGCCCATCTAGCCGGCCCAGTGAACTGGCAAGGCCCAAGAGCTAAGAGTGAGCAGGCACAAGCTCCTAGGCAGCGCACCCAGCCAATCGGACGACGTGACAGCCAGTCCCATCAGTCGTCTGACACAAGGCAGCGCCCCCATCAACCACCTGCTCCCTGTCACTTCGCCGGAAACCTACTCTGGCTGCCAGTAATCATCTCCCTAGGCACTCAAGTACCCCTCAACCATCTCTTATAAATAGCCTAGCCAACGATGACCTCAGGTATTGAATCCTCAGCATTCTCTTTCTAAGCATTCTCTCTCTAAGCTACTAACTTAAGTTTCGGAGTGCTTACACCTGGTCCGACCGGGCATTCTTTCTTGCAGGGTCATTCTCATCCGATCGGTCGGTTCCTCCCTCTCCAGATAAAGAGGCTCAGGGCTTTATCATTTGGTGCTCTCATTGAGAGGTATGTCGAACTCACGATCAAATGAGAATATGACCCCCATGGACTTCAACCAAGAAGGAGATAGATGTGTCAGTTTAGGCACCTCATTGGGGGGGGAAGCCTGTCAGGTCCCCAATGGAGACCACCCTCCTTCTTGAGTCAAACGACGCCGTCTTAGAATACTCGGAAGATTCTCTCGTCACTGTCCGCGACATGCGCGCTATACTCAGTGACTTCACCAAAAGCATAGTCCAAACGCTCCAAAAGGGAAAAATGCCCAAGATTTTCGAAAGAGTCCATGGGAGCTATCCTATGGACGAAGACTTCGAAGGAAGAAGAAGCAAAGGGATCTCCATTAACGAGCCAGGTGCTCAAGATACAAGGAGAAGCGACGCCGAGACCCCGGGACGCCGCGATAAAGGGAAAGGAATAGCGTTATCCGGCAAAGGCTCTGCCTACTACCACGGTAACCCTCCACTTCAAGCGACGAGGATGATTCATCCTATTTGTGTACGGCTACTCGCTCTATTTCCAGGAGCTCACATCAGGACCCCATCTCTGTGATTTTAAGCAAGGGGGATAAGTGGCTGAAATGAAAATTGGAGCAGTTTGGCTTGACAAGCTCCAAAAAGAACATACTCAAGACAAGAACCCGCAAAAGTCAGGCATCCCTGTTTTGTAGAGAAATTATGGAGTTCGAGATGCCTCCCAGGTGGAGAAACGTCAGGACGGATAAGTATACAGGTGAGACTGACCCCACTACTCATGTGGCTAAGTTCTTGTTGAAAGCACAGGCGTACGCCCGCGACGAGAGGGCTATTTGCCAGATTTTTCCCACCACCCTTAGTAGACAGGCCTCGAGATGGTTTCGGAAGCTCCCACGGGAATCAATCGTCTCCTTCTGGAAGCTCAAAGAGCTCTTAGTCTCGAGATTTGAGGCCAGAGCACCCTCGTCGAGGTCGACAGCTAACCTAGGTGGCTCCTACGAGCGAATCGACGAAAGCCTTAAGGACTACGTCGACCGCTTCTAAGAAGTTGTTGGGCAGGTGAAGAGCCTAAGCAAAGAAATGGTGATAACCGCCTTAACGAGACGCCCAGCCGACCGGCCCCCGTCCCAATCTGCAGTGACGACAACCCCCTAGGATTTTCACGTGCTGATGGACTGGGCCAAGCGACAAAATTGGACGAATGAGGCCCGGAGGACTGGTAGAGTCAGACTAGCCAGCGTGCTGAGTAGGCTTCAGAACCCTGATGGATGACCCTTCACAAAAAAAAGAGTGACCGAGTGGTTTGGAAACATTTCGGATGATCTCAAAAGCCTGCAACACCATAGAGAAAGGAAGATTTCCAAGAGTGAATCCTTGGGTAAGGCGAGTGATTCGGCACCTCAAGGCTTTACCCCGCTCAACACCAGCCCCTCCAAAGTGCTGACCTGGATTAAAAAGAACCACCACACAATCAGCTGGCCCAAGAGGCTGTCTAGTCGAAGCAGGCACCGAAGGGATCAGAGTCTCTATTGTGAGTTTCACAGAGACGCCGGTCATTCTACCGACGAGTGTCACTCACTGCTCAAAGAAATTGAACGCCTGGGGCAAAGAGGAGCCCTCCAGAGATTCATCCGACCGGACAGAGGGGCAAGTCCCTGTAAATGGCTGGATCCTGAACAGTCCAATTATAGTTCAGACGAGGACGAGGAGCGGAGAAACCCCAGGAGTGCGGGCCCTAGTAGGTCAAACGTAGGAGCGATAAACATAATCTCAGGGGGGTCGACTTACGCAGAGGAGCTCCATAGGAAGAAGAGGGGGAAAGGAGTATATCTCTCTCATATGATCGAGTAGTCTATGCCTGTCACGGTGTCCAGCGACGATGCCCGAGACATCGTGTTCCCCCATGAACATGCGCTCGTCATCAGAGCACGCATTAACAATTTCGATGTCAGGAGGATCCTAGTGGATAACGGCAGCGTAGTCAATGTGCTCACCTTGTAGGCATATAAAGCGATGGGACTGCCGGTTGAGGAGCTAAAACCAAATGCAATGCCTTTGATCGGATTAGGCAATGCCACCATCCCAATGATCGGATCCGTCAAGCTTTTCGTGGAGCTCGGACAAGAGGCGACGGTTCACACTTGTAAGGTAAGTTTTATGATAGTTGACTTAATATTTGCCTATAACGCCATTTTTGGCAGGCTCTTGCTCGTCCAAACAGGAGCTGTCACCAGCGTCCGATATATGGTGATGAAAATTCCCACCGGGAAGGTGTGGCCATTGTGAGAGGGGACCAGAAAGCGTACCGAGAGGCTTATATCACGATGATCAAGCAACAAAAGGAAGCTTGCTAATAGACTGCCTAAGGTTAGAGGGCCGATGCGCCCGTAGACGACCCAGTGAGGATGAGCTCTGTATAGGCACACGTCTCCAGTTAGACTGCCTAAGGTCAGAGGGCCGATGCGCCCATAGACGACCCAGTGAGAATGAGCTCTGTATAGGCACACGTCTCCAGTTAGACTCAGGCTCTCCCCAAATTTGTGCAAAATTGTATCAATCACTCCTTATCAATAAAGGAATCTTTTTATGAATTCTTATTGCTATCTACGAATGCTCTATATATCACAACTTATTCGCTAGCCTTGACGTACATCCCAAGTTAAAACGCGAAAGTCAAACTCCCCTGAAGACCAGATTTAGCGTGTATTAATGCATAAAGGTTTTTCTTCTCTCTCTTAGTTTAAATTATCTATATAATATATGTTTAACCCGTTCCCATTTCAGATTATAGGTGCGGGGATTCAAACCCTTTTTCTAAGGATAACAGAAGTCCATTAGGGGCCAATGCCATTCCCGGTCCAAACATAATGATTATGTGCCCGACGGCCCATCCGATTCGATGTACGAAAATCACCGATCGTAGGCACCCGAATCGACGACACTCCCAATCCGATGTCGCCAATTGGCCAATGGCAGGCCACCCGTGCCCGTTTGGATCTACCGATAGGCATGGTAAACCTCGACTCTTATACGAGCCTAAATCTTATGCAGCGGCCTCGAGCCAATATGCAATCTTATGCAGCGGCTTCGAGCCAATATGCAATCTTATGCAGCGGCCTCGGGCCAATATGCAATTTTATGCAGCGGCCTAGGGCCAATATGCAATCTTATGCAATGTCCACGGGCCAACATGCAAATATAAGACCATAATGTCGGATTCATTCGGCATGATTGCTAACCGACCTCTCAGCTTCTTCCAATTCAGGAAGTATACGATAATCACTCGAAATCTTGTGAATTAAATTCAGTCAATGCGATTGATGAAGTTAATGCAAGTTTATATGTTTTTAATTATACTAACGAGCAGATATTTACATTTCGCAGAAAAAAGAAGGACTTTATTATAACGGTTTCGAGTATACAATTTATACACACAACTTGCAAAGAATCGTTACAGAAAATAGTTTATAAGAAGAAAGAGAGGCTAAGTACAAGCCCCTATGTTTCTATATCTACAAACTCTGTATCACCGGGAGGACCAGCGGTCTGCTCAATGCCCGGCTCGGCGGTGGCTTGAGAAGGGTCGGAGCCAGGCAAAGAAGGCCCCGCTCCCCCTTTAGAGACAGGCCCCCCTGAAAGAAGGGCCTCGGGCTCGACTTCGGGCGGCGGAGGGACGATAGGCTCGACCTCGGAACGGATCTCTGGGCTAGTCCCCGAAAGTGAAGGGTCCTCGCCTTAGCTCTCTTGGACTGCCTCCCCTTTGGGAGTGTCATCTTCGTCATCGCTTGATGGCGGATCGGGCAGTGCCGCCGGATTGTCCATCCACTTGAGATCAGCACTCGGAAAGCGCCTCTCGGCTTTGTGGACCAAACGGCCAAGCAGTTGCGCCTGAGCCTCAGCAAGCTCATCAAGAAGATGCTCCCTCTGAGCGGCGACTTCGTCCTCAAGTTTCCCAGCCCAGGAGGCCTCTTTCTCCTCCAAAGACAGCCTCAGGGATTTCACTTCCCCGCGCGCATTATCGGCCTCCAGCTTCAGCTTAGCATTCTCGACTGCCAGATCTCTGCACTCGGAGTCCAACCTGGTTGCATCTGCCTCGAATCGCCTGTACTGAGCGTTTTCAGCAGAAAGACGGGCGGCGTCACCCCTTAGCTTATCCACCTCCCCTTGCCGAGCCTTCAGCTCCTGGGTCTTCTATTGGACCTCCTTCCTCAGAGCCACCGTCTCTAAATGGGAAGCGGCTGACCGCTCCTTCACTTTGGCCACTTCAGCTCGAAGGGCAGAGGCCTCTTTCTTGGCAGCATCGCAGTGAGCATCTGCCTCCACCCTGGCTTTGGCGCCCTCTTCAGCCTTCAACCGCCAAGCGCTGGCCATCAGATTTAGCTGTTGAACCCTCCTGGCGACCTAGGGGGAGAGACAGGAAAGGAAGAAGAAAAGTAAGGAGAAAAGGAAAAAGGGAAGCCAATCAAACTTCGCACGAATAAATGATCGCAAACAAGCAAAAGAAATAGAAGGGGAGAGGCCCTACATCAAGTAGCTACTGACTGATCGCCTGTGTCTCCCGGTTCAGCTAGCCGGCGTCCCCAAGCTCCCTACGATCTTCATCCTGAAGGAGACCACGGCAGATGAAACCGGCCACCTGATGAGGCGACCAATCCTCACCGAAGCTGTCCCTCAAGAATTCCCCAAAGGGAACGGGACGCCTACCAGGCCGCCTGGGTGTCTCGCCCTGCTGAACGGCCTTCCCCTTGGCTGCCACCCGAGCGTCCGATTCAACCACCAGCTCGCTCACCTTCCTCCGGGCGCCCTCCTCCATCTGCCGCTGAGCGGCCTCGTCCAAACGTTCTGCCCTCTTCTGCACCATCTCCCTCGTAGTTTGACATTCGGGAGGGCATATCACCCCGGGCGCCTCCTCCTCCTCCTCCTCCTCCTCTTCGGGCTCACTCCCTACAAAATGCCCCCTGCGAGAAACTCGAGCCGAGGGCTCTACGACGATCGGGCTCGGGATTAGCATGGGAGCAGGGCGAGCGGGAGCCGACTCGACCGGATTGGCAGGTAAAAACACAGCAGCAAGCGGCGCGGCAGCAGAAGAAGAGACCGGCGGTCTCCTCATAACTTCAAGCTCGGACTGTTTCACGAGCCTCCTCCTTTTGCTGCCCGCCCTAGCCTCTTTGGCCTCCAGCTTGGCCGTCCTCTTGGAGGCAACTCGATCGGCCAACTCGCTGGCAGTACTGCTTCTTCCGGCCATTTCAGTTGCAACAAAAAACAAACAAGCAAGATAAGTTCTCCAGCAAAATGTTTTTTCATGCAAATGCAAATGCCATGCTTTATGATCACGAAATCATGGCTAGCCCAATCTTAACGCTCATGTTCGGCAGCTACGGCCGTTTCAATGTAGGCCCCCTGAAGCAGCTCCAGCAGCTCCTTGGACTCGTAAGGCCCTCCCTTCCGAGCCACAGCATCCATCAGTTTCTGGATGTCGATCTCGTACAGGGACTGCCCAGCGGCCTAGTCTTTCAAGATTTTCACCTCAATCGACCTAGCGAGACTCACCCCGAAGCCGCCTTCCCTTCCCACCAGGAAGTACCTCTCTCTGAAGCCCTTCATGGAGGTGGGAATGTTTATCAATTTCTTCTTCGGTCGACTGGTAAAGAAGAACTCTGACCCTTCGCTCCAGGAAGAGACGTAGAAGAAGTGGGTGAAGAGGTCGAGGGTCAGAGCTACTCCTTCCAGAAAGCATAGTATCCTGAAGAAGGCCACTGAACGCCACCCGTTCGGATGAAGTTGGTAGGGGGCGATGCCATACCCCTCCAGCACGGCGATCTCAAAGGGGCCGAAGGGGAAACGCATTTCGGTATCCAGACTCCATAGGTGGTAGATGAACCACTCGCTGTCGTCCTCTCTGAACGGCACCTCCGACACTGCCATAGAATCTGGGCAGACAGCCACAGATACATCGTCGGGAAAGCCATATTTGGCAAGCACCTGGGCCACCTCCTCTGCCGTTAAGCGGGAGCACAGCTCAACCGCAGGTTGACCCTTATACACGTCCAAGAAGGACTCACTCGGTGTCAGATTGCTGCTAGACGCCATCACCGACTAAAGAAAAGAAAGGGGAATGCGAACCGAAAATGCTAGAAGGATGAATGCGAAAGAAATAGAAAGCAAAGAAGGCTAAAAGGGGGGAGAAGAAATTACTTACTTGGTAATATGGGGTGTTTTCGATGAGAAAGAATTGGAAAAAATCTGTCAGAACTCAAGGGAAGTTGGAAAACAAAATTTGCAGAGTTTCGCTAGGGATTGCA